>DWAN01003435.1:0-13452 GCA_018230445.1 Heliconius hewitsoni
ACCATCAGGTGACCCGCACGCTCGTTTGCCGTGTCTTTTCCATAAAAAAAAAGAAAAGAAAACCAAGGTTAATCCAATTCAATAACACTGTTATTTATAGCAATTTTGTCTAACAACATTCTTTAAAAGAATATTTTCAAAAGTCTACTTCACGCTATAGCCCACACACGGCAGGGTAGGCAGAGGACATAGAGTTGAGACACTCCGTTGCCCATTTTTCGCCGAATTCTGGAGGCATTGTTGAGTAGCGGAACTGAACACCGCGCTTTACCTCGACACCAGAGCGAGAAAAATAAAATATTAATTTAAATAAATATTTCATTTCCTCGAGAGATCATCAAACCCAAAACCAGTCGCGTTTACAGTCCCACTGTTGTGCTATGATATAAAATTATAGAACTTTTTTATTTGTAAACTATTTATCTATCGGAGGCCGTCTTGGCGCAGTGACACAAGGGCGTGATTGTAACTCAACGGTTGTGAGTTCGATCTCCATTTAGGGAAATGATTTATTATTTATCAATATTTTCATTTCTTCGCTCTAGCACCAAGACAAAAGTCCGGCGTTGAGTTCCTCCAATCAATACGTAATGACACAAAACTCGGCGTAAATTGGTGAACGGAGTGTTTAAACACTATCATGTTCCCTCTGCCTACCCTGCTGCGGAACAGAGCGTAAAGCTGATATATTTATTACTATTATTTTTACATTTAGCTCCATAATTTGCTAAATCATTTCGAATTTAGTGTCGATAGAAAGAGGACTTTAAATCTACAGTTGGGTTGCAAGTACCAGCAGCAGCCACTGCTTCGAATTCCTCCTGACTTCTTGGGGTGCTTACAAGTATCTTCTCTTTTAATTTTGTTACAATTACTTTTTATTGTAGAACTATTTTTTAAAATAATATAGTTTAGAACCATAAACACATAAGTACTGATAGATTGCACCATCAACATTTCTTCGATCATCAAAACATCATTTAATGTAAAATAGATATAGATTTGATTTTCATATTGAAAAAAAAAGTATCTGTGTAAGCCAATTATTTTTTTTTATTTTTTTAGATGCATTTTATTTTGTTAACCAGTGATGTGTTTCATCACTTGAATTCAACGCCAAAAGACAGAATGTTTGACAATGATAACTGTCACAAATGACACCGGTTCATTGTATACATTAAAACAGTGTTTATAGCTTTTAGCTAGTTAAGTAATAGTTACTTTTGTATAAGCTCATCTTCGAACATTAAGGCCAAACATCATCAAGAAACTGACATGGATAATCAACAAAACATTGACACAAGGTTAGAAGGTTGGAGCAAAGAGGAGAAGTTTCAATTACTCCAGGCACTTAAAGATTACGGATCACAAAACATTAAACAAATTTCTATCTTTATATCTACCAAAAACGAAGAACAAATAAAAGAAGCAATACAGTTTTACAAAGAAAAAGCAGCTATACAAACTAAAGCGCGACTCAATAAGGCTAAACGTAATAATAACACGCCTATTATCCCTCTAGCCAGTTGGGCAAAATTTATAACAGACTCTTATGGATTTGATGAGCTGCAAACCGAAACATCAACTGCTTTACGATTGATAGCAGATTTTGAAGTTAAGCCCCCAGGTGTGTGTACTGAAAAAATAGATTTCCGAAAAGTATATCATATGCTAGCTGATGCTACTGAAGGAAAATCCCTACCAAATGAAAAATTAATTATGGCTATTTTTGATAAATGTATTATAGAAACAGCATTAACAAGCAAGGCTTTTATCAAAACTACATCATACAAACAATTACTTCAGTCTATAAATGTATCTAAAATGGACATAAATGCCTTTTCTAAACCAACAGATAACATAGAACTGGCAACCTTGCGACACTTATCAAGCCAAGCCAGTTATAATCCATTAAATATTACAGAAAAGTATTTGAAGTCTTCTTCATATGAAAAATGAACATTAGATTGTGTTATTTCCATATTGTATTATTCTACTAATATTTTTTTTTAAATAATTAAAATATTTTATCTTGTTAAGTGGTACATTTGAAGTACATACTGTTTGAATTAATATTCAAATAAACTATATTAGGAGGCATTTAACCATTCAATGAATTTATTAAATAATCTTAAAGCCATTTTAACCATCCTATCCCAAAAACCAGATTCCTCTTCACTTTGCTGTGCTGCTGGAGTTGAGAAGTCATCAGTTTCAAAATCTTCAAGTTGACGTTTTATTCGAGTTATAGGGTTTAGTGCAAGAGCATCTTGACTATCTAAAACAGAAATAAAATATTTTGTCAAAAGTGCCTTTAATGAAATTTTTTTATGGGAAAATTTATCTAAATTGGTTACATTATATAGGTTTATGAATGCCTTCATGTTGTATCCCGCATTTAGCAGAGTAAGCAGAGAAAACTTAGTCTAAAGATACTGCATTTCCGACTTTCTGGTTAATTTTCAAGATATTATGTATAGAATGAGAACACAACACTGCATTTTGCACTATTATCAGATAGCGGTAAGAGATATGATTGAAATAACAACTGTTGCATTCCAAGTCACATGCTTTATACTATGCATATTTTGATATAAATATTTTTTGTATCTTTTTTACTTTTATAATTAAAATCTGTTCTTCATATTTATTTATTATTTTTGTTTTTTATTCATATCTATTTATTACTTATATTATATTGTGTTATGTATCATATTTATAAAAATTTTACTGACCTGAATTTTTTACAGATATCTGAAAATAAAGATTTAGTATTATTATATTAAATATATATAAAAAAAAGTGTAGTATATGAAAAAACTACATTTAGACATTATCAAATAAATATTTCATATTTACCTGATATCCAGTTGTACATGTTATAAAACAAAATAAAATAAATAGCGACATAAGGAAATAAACTGTGCTTCGTCGCATATTGTCGAGTTGTGTGCGTACATTAGCCATTGCATGACTTTGAACTTGTATTTTATAGGAAGGCGTGGTGGTTGATGATTACAACGGAAAATCGAGGCATGCAATCACTTGTACTACAATCAATGTGTAATGATTTGCCTTTTTATTCATCTTTTGTTAGATTCGTTACAGTGGAAGCTTAACAACTTTAATAGAATCAACTAAGTAATTTTTAGCTGATTACATAGAATTATTATAGCCTGTGAACATGAATGATGTCATTCGTGATGAAACGATGTAAAAATAATGGTACTCATGTGTTAAATTTAATTTTTTTTTTTAAATGTAGATACGTGTATTTGAGGATTGGTAATCTATCTATGTAAATAAAAATACAAATAGCTCATTGTCATAGTATTATTTACCTATTTGTATTTTTGTTGCTGTAGTCTTAAATATGTATAGGTAAAATTTAAGAGCTTGGGCATGATTACTGAATCGAACCGACGATCTAAGCTTACATTTAACTACCCTGTTGACGAGAATAAGGTATTTGTTGCGTGGATAATTTGTTTATATACAGAATGACCTTTGTTCCGCACCATAGCATGCGCACAATACATATGTAGGAAGGTACCTGTTTATTGAGTAATTCTATTTATAAATAAAATTAGCTTCACGCTGTATACCGAACACAGCAAGGTAGGGAACCTAATGTCGACACTCGGTTCCTCACCGTCGAATTCTGGAGGCATTGCATTGCATTGAGTGGCGAAACTTAACGCCCGGCCCACCGGAATCCCCCTCTTCCTACGCCCATGCTGCCTCCCCCCTATACTCATGACCATTGGATTTTTACAATGTTATGCTTATCAGCATCAATAAAGTAAATGTAATTTTTTTTAAATAATGTTTTTTTAGAAACATTTCAAAATTCACTGTAGCAGGATATTTAAATGGCAACCTTACAGTGACAAAAGTTTAAGCATAAGCATAATAGGCAAAAACCTGGATATTGTCAAGGTTTTTTCTATTTTGTAAAAAATAAAACATTTATGTTGATCATAACTGCACTTCAGACACCCAATGTCTGAGAGACATTGGTCACTAATCAATTCATGGGTCCACAAATCCTGTTCCTAATTATATCAAAGCCATATATAATAGTAGGAAATAATAATATAGAAAGATTATGTAACACACAATTTATAAAAGCATTATCTTTTTAGTACGATGGCATTACATCTTGTGATCTTTGACTTTAATTGAGAAAAAAAATATGTGATTTTAACCAGTTGTAAGTTCCAATCAAGGGAATGAATTATTTTATATTTTCTTTTTCTTGCTCTGGTAACAAGGCAAAAACTCCTTCCACCATTCAACGATACACAATGTTTAAAAAACTCAGCAGTAATTTAGAAATGGTGTGTCTTAACAGATTAAGTACCTAAGTACCTAACCTGTTATTTGCAGGATACAAAGTGAAGCCAAAACATAAAATAGTATTATTATTGATAATACTTAATAATAATTTTAGATCTTCAAGGGAAAAACAAAATCATACCAGCTAAATATATAGAGGGAATTTTGGAAAAAAGTATATTTTATAAGGAAAGTATCTTAATATTAAAGCCACAATTTTATTTTTTTGTTGATTTTAAACAAGATATGATTAAAGACACTTTAATTTTACAATTGTTTTGCTTTTAATGTTACTTTTTTGAGGCTCCAAATCCTGAGAAACCCATTATTTGTGCTAATTCTGATTGTGCAGGACCTTCATCAACGTCATCACTTTCTTGGAGTTTGCGTTTCTTATCTCTTCGTCTTTCACGTCGTAATTCCTTTAAGCGCGCTTCTTCTTCTGCGGCTTCCTTTAGTCGAGTATCAAGTTCATAATCTTGTTTCTTTTCTTCTAATTTTCGTTTGTTTAATGCAAATCTTGCTTTGACCTATAAAGAGGAAATTGATCTTTAGTGAATGTCGATATTTATAACGTGTTTTATGTAAAGTATTCAAAATTATTTACCTGATCTAAAGAGCTTCTTTCTATTTTCATAGACATACCAAGATTTCTTTGATGTTTTTTTCCATTAATATGGTCCAAAAAATTTATGGAATCTTTTACTACACAGTCACAGACATTACAGTAGTAGCCACCAGATTGTGAGGTTGGTGTATTCTTGGTAATTACAACGCTCTTACCTAATTTTGAATCTAAATCTACTTTGTACTCTCGTTGTTTCAAAAGTTCTCGTTTAATCGGTGGAGCTAAAAAAACACATCATGAGTTTATTATATTTATGATAGCAAACAAAATAGTTCAGTCTTCGTTTACCTTTCTTTTTAGATCTTTCTTCTTCTTCCAATTCTGCCTGTAATCTCTCTGCTGCAATTTTTTCGAATTCATCTTTGTCCCACTTTCTTCGATGGTCATCTGGTCTCATACTCATATTTAAGAATTATTTATATAAATACTATTTATTTTTATTTAGTTCGTGCGGATAAAACTACAGTTCGTTTACGTTTTTGATGTCTGTCAGCTTAGATCATACCACAATAATTATGATATATGTCATTAAAATGTTTAGCAACCACAGATTATATTTTATCGATTCTTACAACTTGTGTAATATTTTTCCATAGATATTTTTCGTCTATTATATAATAAACAACGTTTAATACCAAATCATAATATATTATTATTGTATTAATACAATTTAACGATTATTTCTTTACTTCACTGTTTATACAGCGCTTATACGCTTGCCGATGGTTGCTTGTGAGAACTTGTGAGAGGTGCGAGAGCTTACCTCCGATTCGGACCAGTGTTGATTTTTGAACTGACACAGTCAACTTATAGACTGCGATCCCAGGGCCCCAAAATCTATGTCATTTTAGCACCCTTGGGACCCTTTCAGAAGTAGCCCCAACTTAAGGTACATGCTCACCTGGGTTAAAGTGCAAACGCTCATATTTAAATATGCTTTTAAGAATAATGTAAAAAATGTATATTTATTATTACAAGACTCCTTACGTGATCCCTTTCTACTGCTAGACGTCCCAAAGGTTGCTTAAAATTTTTGTTGGTCGCAGGCCAACATGCTCCCAGACAGAGACCTTTATTTACCTCTGAAAGCGTATACGCTATGCGTACTACGAAAGCAAGTACGCATACTGTCTTAACTACATATTAGATTAATAGTCTTAAAAAATTTGAGCTTTGCTAAAACCCCTGGTCCCTGAGATCTTGGGCTATTATGAGTTCGTACCGTACGGATATGTTTTGCTGCGCAGTACTTCAATAAGTCGCAAGCAAGTAAATAGAAAAGAACTGCACTTCTTACTGGCTTAATAAATCCTACACTTATACGGATTTTAAATGAGCTACATGATTATTAGTGTATTATTTGATTGTTAATTAAAATTTTAGTCTCAAATTAATATATTAATTTATTTCATGTGCAAATTCAATTCATTTCATATTTTAATATATTATTTAAAATATCTATATGCGTATTTAGTTTCTCCTGTCCTTTTTTAGTAATGTTTAACTTACATTGATTGATTTCTTGCCGTAATTCTAGCGTCGTATGTTTTTTTATAATTTAAAAATATATCAAGCCTAATGCAAGAGCTGCAATAATTTCGACATTAAGATCTGTAACAGATGTCTGACTCATGACAGAGTCTATCAGTGTAACAGAATCTGTCTGTGTATGAACATACTAATGCACTCACAAGCGTATAAATGGTGTTAAAACATCAGTACTTACGGTTCAACCTTTTCCTCACATCGCCTCAATGCTTTTCCCACTTAAAATGTGTTGCTCGTATAATTTTTTTTCTGTGCCATCCAAATTAACAGAAAAAAACCGGTCAAGTCAGACGGCGAGTCAGGCTCAGGATTATAGGTTATTTATAAATGGGCTCCTTGAAATTGACCATCACTCTGACCGCTTGATGCGGGTAAGGATACTTATTTAGGGATACTTATTTAGCGTTATCACAAATTTAATCAGTGCTTATGCGCCCCAAGTGGGATGCCGCTCGGCCGAAAAGGAGACATTTTGGTAGCAGTATAAAGGGGTCCTACTTGCTGTACCGTCTACCGAAGTGGTCTTACAAGGAAGGAACTTAAACGGTCACGTCGGTAAGGCTGCTAAGCAGTATGAACGTTTCACGAGAGTTTTGGACACATCTCATCTAGCCTTCGTGAATACGTTCTTTCAAAAGAATCCTCGGCACCTTATCACGTATAGGAGCTGGTCCCACTCAACTCAAATTGACTACTTATTCACCAGACGGTGTCATATGGGCAGGGTAACTAACTGTGTCATGTGTTATTCCAGGCAAAAGCCTGGCGGCCCAACATCTTCTTTTTATTGAATTTAGCGTCACTCCGAAGAAGAAGGAAGCCGAGAAACGTAGGCCTCCAATTAAGGACGCAGACCGACTTGCTGGCAAAGTAAAAAGTAAAAAAACTTGACTAACACCGACACTGCTCAGGATGGTTGGGATCGAGCTCAATTGAGAATCATTTCAAAGAGGAGACATGGTGGTGGAATGATAAGGTGCAGGAGATGATCCGTAAAAAGAACGATGCCTTTAAGGAGTAGCAACAATCCAACTCTCCTGAAGACTAACTGGAGTACATAGTAGCGAGACGTGCAAGCAAAAAGAGCTGTAGCCAGAGCCAGCAGTGAGAATTTATCTTCACTTTACGATAAACTTGAAACTGTGGAGGAGCAAATACTCATATACAAATTGGCACGTGCCCGGTATAACATAAGTGACGTAAGATATCGGAAAATGTCTGTGTCAAAGGGCAGGGCACGCTGCTCTGTAGTCATGCCTCTATGAAGGAGAGATTGAGAAGCTATTTTCAGAAGATGCTAAGCACACAGCACCCGTGCAGTCTTCCTCAGGATCTACCTTCTACCCTCGGACTTATTCAAGCCCCAATAAACCTTGACGAAACTCGTAATTGCCTTCGACGCATGAGAAACGAAAATACAGGTCCTGACGATATCCCGATCGAAGCGTGGAAATCACGTTGTGTCAATATGTATTTTTGGTATGATGAATTAAAAGAAATATAATAAAAGAATAAATGGCAATACACATAAATAACAAATTGAATCATAAATAATACAATTTATATATTTTTAATATCATATTAATCTAGACTAGTTCATGTATTGTCTTCCCGAGTGTCGCAACCTTCATTTCATATATATGGTAGGTGTGTGCTGACGGAAGGAAGCCTCGAGTCAAACTTAAGTACTACGGTACAAATAAATATGATGCACATGAAGACCATGCATAATAAATATAATATAACAGTTGAATCTTTTAAGATCGAATTTCATATAAGTAAAATATGGGTTGATATGTGTGACCCACAACATTTACAGCCTTTGACTTGTCTTCCTTACTATGCTATGACGATGCCTTAAAAAATTAACAGACAAAGAAATGTAGTAAGCTTAGGAAAAGTTTTAGAACACAATAGCCGATAAAAATTACGATTCAAGCGACCGTAGGTGCAAATCAACGCCTATTTCATGTGGAATATATGCTTCTTACATTTTTTTTTATCTTCAAGTTGCATCCAGTCCATTATAGGGTAGGCAGAGAGAACCTAGTTATAAGACACTTCCCGTTACCCACTTTCCGAAAAAAAATTCAGAGCGTAACTCAACGGGGAAATAAAAACATTTAGTTCATTCCCCTGAGTTAGAATGAATCCACAAACGCCACGTTTATAGTCACACGCATGTACCAATGCATCAGAGAAGACATTTTTTATGTTATTAGATTTCAATATCATATCGTTATCAAACGTTAACCGCTTCCTATTTCGAACAATATAGATATTTCATAAATCAATTTAAAAAAAACCAGATATATTTCTAAGTTACCTATTCTACCACGGGAATGCTTACTTACGTTCCTACCTAAAGCTTTATTGTTTTCTTAGTTGGACTCTCTCTATTATTTACCCGTTTAGTTGACTGGGAGAGAATGCTACGAAACATTAAGTTTGCCAGACATTCTTTTGTTGGGCAGTACAATAAAACATATTTTAGATATATAGAGTCCATTATGGTGCAGGGGCATTACGGTGTGTCTGTAATGTGAAGGTTGTGGGTTCGATTCCCACTCGAGGGAATTCATTATTATTTATTTTCATTTCTTCGCTCTGGCTTCAAGGCAAAAGCCCGGCGTTCGAGCTCCGCCACTCAAGAAGAGGTAACCTAGTGTTAAGATACTCCGTTCCCCACTACCCGTAATTTTTTTTGAGGCATTGCGTGTTGAGTGGTAGAATTCAACGTCGGTGTATTGCCTTGGTGGCAGAGCGAAGAAGAGAAAATATTAATAAATAATAATCCATTCCCCCAAGTGGAGAGCGAACCCACAACCGTCGAGTTGCAGTCTCACCTTGTGCCCCAGCGCCACGATGGCCTCGGCCTAAAGAAACATTTATACAAGTGTATCATATATATTATATAAAATTCCATCGTGTTGCAACAATGTTTAACGCAGTCGCGAGCTTGAAAAAGTAGCTTGTGGTAAGAGATCAGTTTAAAGCGCGGTTTTACTGCATTATCTCATCGTGCAAGCGCAGGTAGATATTTAGATTAATGTAGTGGCGCCGAGTTGAGTAGTTTTTTGTTTTCTGGACAAAGGAGCAAACAAATGGCCAGTTTTCCTGAAAATAGAAGGGCCGGATCTATTTTAGCTGTCTTTTTGTCGTTTTGCACTCACATTGAATTTGATATTATTTATTTTTACGCGTTTCTGTTGTTACTAAATCACTTAGTTCTTAACCAGACATATATGTATCTATTAATATTATTATATACTTTCATTACATAACAGAAATAAATTTAACTTTTTTAAATATAAATTATTATAAAAAATACATTTTAAAAATAACACTTTTGCGAGGATGGAAGATGGAAGAAGAGATAAGCCATCGGTGGGTAGGCCTACAGAGAGAGAAACCTAGTCACAATATGTGCCGTCTCAAGTAAAAATGCCTTCTGCATCTGGTTCTTGAATAGTTAAGCGATAACCGCTTAAGATGTTGGTCGAGGCTATTCGGTATTAAGCTATTAACTGAAACTATATTAAATGAATGTCGCAGTGACGCCCACATTGCAGTAATTTCACGGGCGAAGTCCAAATATTTAGATATGTTTTTTTTCGGTCTTCATGAGATTGTCATGATGTGGGTTAGTAATGTTAACAATCACTGCGTGGCGTGTCACTCCGACTACTAGTGCTATATCAAGTCTATTGACAACAACATTCCTCTCAGAAATAGTAGATCGATCTCAGTAGAGCAAAGAAGATCTATTTTCAAGAATAGACCCATGTCTATTCAATAGGTACAATCCCATGATTGTACCTATAGTAAGGCACCATTAATTCGACAAGACCATATTGAAGAGCAAGTTGCTGGTGTATTATCTTGGCTACTTGATTGGGTCTATGCAAATACTCACCGTTAGCAATATGAGAACAAGGGACACTATGTCGGAGGGACTCCCTAGGTTGATGACACGCCCGGCAGATGTCTATAGTGCCATCTTTCATAATATGCCTCTGGTATTTCTTCGTCGTCGTGTCTTGAACTTCGTCCATAATTGCACACACAAAACTTTCTGTTTCCCGAAAAAATTCCCGAACTGTAAACAAGATAAAGAGGAAGTAGTATTCACGTACGGGCTACGGGAAGCAGTATTTACGCTAGGGCTTTACCATCCTTACTCTTCCATACGGCCATACGATCAGAAGTAGTAAGTACTACAGGCCTACGTCATTTCTCTTTGCCCAAGGAAAGAGGAATAAGGCCTTTGTCAACTGTTACCACATTCTGTGCATATCTGCGTCAATTTTAGGAAAAAAAAATCTCTAAGACTGCACACCTTGTGGTTATGGAGGCTCTTGACATTCAAAAAGCTCCGACCTCCACGCTTGGATAGATGGTGCATTCGGTATGTCATCAACAATTTACGAATTCGGCGATCTACAGAGTCTAACTCAGTCTGTGTAAATCTTACAATGCCAAAAGTTTAGTTGGTAACGATCCAGAGTCAAGGGCATTCTGCAAATGTATTGCGAAAACTGAATGTGAAACACTTTTGCAACCCGTCTGGACTGTACACCTCACGTCAATTACGCTTATTTTTATTATACATATAATACGCTAAAGCCGCCAGTAGCATCTAGGGCATCATTCGAGCTATCTGTATCTTTTCTGTATACACTCTGCTGGCTTTTTGAGGGTTACTACTTTTTTGTATCTATACCATCGTTTTCTACATCTTCTTATGCACTTTGCCAATGCATAAAGTTTCTGTTTCAGAAAGCTAATATGGTTTGTAGCGTTAACCATATTCTCACTGGAATTTAAATTTGTTCCAGCAAATACTTCCCCCACAAATCGCATGACCCTCGGTCGACGGTTTGACGGTTGCTAGGTTTATTTATTGTTATAGCCTATATTTAAAAAATTCTCTCAAGTCTGAGATCGATATTGAGATGCCGTTTTCATTCATAGATACATAATTTATACGGGACTTAGTTTTGTATAAAAGATTGAGAAAGACTGAGATTTAATGCAGTAGAGCACATGCAAAGCCACTGTGCGTTATGTATCATAGACATGAATGAGCAGATTGAATGTGAGAATTTAATACTTGCACCGGTTGAAAATTAGTGCTCGCTAGGTTCTACTCAGGATACAATGTTTTAAAAATATATTTAACGCTATATAAACTTTGTTTGGCATTTGTCCATTTGAGTTGGTCGATGATACTTATTTGTTACGCTTTTACGCCAAAACTACTTAACCTATTATCATGAAACTGTTTATTCTCAGAGATATTAGAAAGGACATAGGACATTTTTTATTAAAAAAATAAATATTTCACAAAAAATATCCTTTGGCTATAATATGAATAAAATAATTCATTAAAAAAACTAAAAATACTCACTATATCAGGTCATGCTTATTACCTTCACGCATTGTCATCAGAACTGAACATGGAAATTAGAGGAAGTGCTTCTAATACACCTTGTAAGATTTGACTCAAGCAAACATGGAAGTATGTTCCATACATTGCAAGTTAAATGAAAGTTTGTAAAAATAAGCATAATTAAACGAGTGGTTTCGCTTTTCCTTTGAGTTTCTAGTATAAGTAAAAGGTTATATATACATATCTATATACATATATAGATATGTATATATAACCTTTTAAATCTTATCACTGCCTAAGCATTTTTTTGCGTGAGATTTTTGTAATCTCATTCGTGCTAGTTATAGATTATCATTATCCATAGAACTATATTATAAATAGAATTTAAATATTAGATCGAGTGTGTGACTGTAAACCTAACAGGTTATGGGTTCGATTTCCACTCGAGGTCGAGCGACGAGCTCTAGCAACGAAGTAAAGCACGGCGTTGAATTCCTTCTTAACAAGCAATGCCTCCAGAATTCAGTGGAAAATGGGGAACGAAAGCGATTTAATGGGAACGCAGTTTCTTAACACTAGGTTTCCAGTTAAATAAGATAAAATATATGTTAATTAAGATAAAATATTTCCCGCTCTTCTCCAGATTGTTTGTTAAAAAAAATATTAAAAATTTAAAAAAAGTAGGTAAATATATTTCATGAACTTATGTTCATACATTACCTTCTCTCATTACTCATATTACACGAAATAGCTTTTTAATTACGGACGTAACTACGAAGTCGAACGTATATCGAATATTGGGTCGTATTTTATTTGCGAGTTTACTTTGCAGTCTATGGCAAATAGTGGTTGATGAATTTGCGGTGTGGTTCAACATTTTGGTATTTTAGAGTTTAGATTTACTATGTACGAAGGCTTACTTAAATAATGAAATTAGTAGAAAAAAAAAATTGTACTATAGAAATTCTCAAAATTCACACCTCGTAGTGACTTGTTGAAGCGTAATAAATTTATGGGTGAATGGAAAGATATTTTAAGTATTTTGTTTTTTGGCTTTACTTAAATCTTATAAAAATATTTTTTACTTAGGCTGTAATTAAATTGAAAGTTGAATGTCAAGTAATCTGTACTGGTTACATTTTTCTAAAATCAAAATTATTGAACGGAGCGGGATAGGTTCCCGCTCCGTTCAATAATTTTGATTGATTTTGAGTGAGTAGTGATAAAACACTCTGTTCCCTAGTTTCCGTTGAATTCAAGAGGCGTTGCGTGTTGAGTTGTTGAGAGAGAATGCTGCGCTTTCGCCTCGACACCAGAGCGAAATATTGAAAATGTAAATTTAAATAATTATTTACTTCCCTCTATTGGGTATCCGTAGGACCTACAACCGGTCGCGTTTTTAGTCATATCTTGCGTCACGACTGTTTCATAGATATGCCGTGTGACCCCGGCCTAGAATAGGATCATCCTGGTACTGGTGATGTCGTAAGGGGCGACTAAAGTACGTGTGGTAGAGTCACGTCGCCAGCAATGGCAACACGCATGG
>DWAN01003436.1:0-13451 GCA_018230445.1 Heliconius hewitsoni
ATATATATATATATATATATATATATATATATATATATATATATATATAAATGCAGATCGTACTTGATCGTTATTTTATTTAAAGAAAATGCAGTTTAGAACTATTATTATTTATAAAATGTAATATTATATGCAAAGCCATACAGTATTTTAATATATGACAAAAAAATATCAATTCACATTTAATCCGACAAGTTCAACAACACGTATAACAAAAATATTCGCGAAGTTTTTGAACTCCTGATAAAGGCGATAATCCACAGAAGTTTGTTGTCGTTCGAATTAATTTTACCAACATAAGATATTATATCCATAATAATAACACAGTTGTGTAGTTGGGATGTGTCTGATTGTACGATGATTGTGGGTTTGATTTCCTTCGGTAAAAATGTTTGTCTAGAAATATTTTTATTTTTAAAATTTGTAAATGGAATAAAGTAAATTCCACACTAACGATACAAAACTATGAATAGAAAATGTATAAAAATTTTAAGGTAGCGCTTACTAAAACCCATGCATCTTCAACGCTTTGCAAAAGTCCCGGTTCGAGGCAGCTATTTTAAAGATTCTGTATACATATACAAATATTTAGAGAATCTTTAAAAATATATTTAAATATTAATTTTAAGTATATTTTTTACTGGTACAGGAGACTTAATGGAAATAAATATTTTTCGTAAAGGGATTTGATTGAAACCCTAAGTTTAATTTAGGATTAAATCTTGTTAGACTCTGAGTAAGATAATTGAATTTTTATTCTTATCGTGGGTCCAATGTGCGCTCGAGATGTTATTACAATAAAATATCATTTGAAATTTGGTTTTATTTAATGCATTTAGTATGCATTAATGGCTTTTATAATATATTTTTTCATTTAAAGAATGTTCTTATTAGGAGAAATGAACTTCTTCCTATCACGTGGTGAGAAGCGCGGAGTAGTTTTGGACCTTGGATTTAGGTCCAAGTGTAGGCCTTTAATATAATTTAATAATTATAAATGATAAGTAGAGTATTCGGACAGTTAATTGCATTCTAGTTAAAACATTGTTAATTTTTATTTTATTTTAGTTTGATCAGACGGTGACCCGTATGCTCGTTGGCCTTGTTTTTTCCAAAAAAAAAAAAGACTTTTTTATGGTAAAAAAATCTTATGCACCTGCAGTTAGTATATATAAGTAGATATGTTTATTATTCAATGTTCTTTTCTATTCTCTATTTGATTATTCCACATAAATTTGCAAGTACAATTTTATGTAAAAATGTAGCATCAGGAAATCAAGAATATCATCTACGAGATATCTTTAATATTTTTCAAAGGATAATCAAAACGAATGAAGCGAACCAGGCCGAAGCTCTTGCACTAAGTATATAAAAAAATCTACATACTTCTCATATATTTTAATTACTATCAAGACACCTTATTATAATTACAATAACGAAGTAACTAAGACGTCAGTCAGGTCAGTAGATTAATAGTGATCGTCGAAATATTAATTAAACACATTGCCTCTGACATTGATCTTGCAATAATTAGAAACTTCACAAAAAAATTCTTTCGTTCTAATTAACTTTTTGTTTTCTTTTTGTACTACATTTTCTATAGCACGATTGCCTAGAAATTATTTGTTGTTTTTATTCTTGTTTGTTAAAAATAATAATTTGTTAAATATATTTTTTTATCATATTTCAATAATTTATTAAAAATATAACACAATATAAAAATACAACCTATATAACATTATACATACATAAACAAGTATAATATTTTTACAACAGATTAATAATGATTTCTTTTTGATCTTCTAAATGACATAAATCGATAATTCTTGTGAAACGTCTATGATGATCGTAGTTATTGTGCTCTTCTGCAAGTCCGTATACACTAAAATCTTCTATCTCGTACATCCACGAGCCGCTGTTGAAATCACAAATGGGTTCGAAGTCGGTACCTTCGGCAGTGATGACCAAACTGGTCTCGTTCGCAACAAAATGTAAAGTCATGTCTGATGTAAAATACTGCTTGCCCGTCGCCTCACAAGTTTCAGTTTCATTTATTTTAGTACACTCCAAAGCAATTATTGCGGAGAACGGAATTGTAAAGCGCGTGTCGTCCGCTGACTGAGTTGAAACATCCTGAAAATATATATTTTATATTTTTAATAAAGTTAGAAGGAACATTTGGACGAAGGAATATATAGATAATATACAATAAATATATTACAAAAACAATAATAATGAGCTCATCATAAGTTAGCGCTTTCGGTTTGTGGAATTCTATCAAAAGGACTTTGGACTCTTTTATACATTATCATAAAAACATATTTTAGACTGTAAAGAATTATAACTATAAATAATTATAAAATAAATCAACTTCACAGTGTATCCCGCACACAGCAGAGTAGGCAGAGGAGACCTAGTGTTAAGACCCTCCGTTCCCCACTTTCTGCCGGATTCTGGAGGCATTGTGTGTTGAGTGGCAGAATTGAACGTCACGCTTTGCCTCGACACCAGAGCGAAGAAATAGAAATATAAATTTAAGTATATATTTTATCTCCTCGAGTGGGGATCGAACCCTCCCAGTTTTACAGTCACACTTTGTGCCCATGCGCCACGACTGACCTCATACATTTATATAAACGTAAATATTTAATAAATATGTAAATATAAATCATAATAAATTACCCTTTGTAATATTAAAATGGAACCTCCTCTGATAATGGTCAAGAAATCTGATTCGGTTGTTGTCATAGTAACTGGCTCCCCTTCTTGTCCTTCTAATTTGAGTCCTCCCCAAAGCTCATACCACGTACCGGGAGGTAGCCAGATGTGAACGTGACTTTGCCTTGGTAATAAATTTGGAGCAATCAGTAGGTTATCACCAACACTAAACTGTGTTTTTATGTCATGCAACTTCTCAGACATAGGAAATTGATAAAACATTGGCCTTAGTAAAGGGCCTTCTTGAAGCGTTGTATAAAAGTAAGGCAAAAATCCCAATCGTTTTTTCAGTGCGCCCATCATGAGAGATTTATGAGTTCCATTATAAGCAAATGGATATCGAGGGATAGTTTTTGAATGTATTTTTATCATAGGAAAGTACGTTGCGGCCATGTACCATTTAACACACAGATCAATTTGGCTGTCAACATCGTAGTTTTCATTATCACCGCAAATGGGTGAAGACCACAACCAGGAGCCAGATATTCCACCTAAAGCTGACATGACAAGTTCTTTATGCAGATTACTCCATGATACATTCACATTTTGTCGATTTACCGCAAAACGACCGTTCATCCATAAACTGCTAGACCATACTTTATTACTTCCATCAAAGAATTTGGAGAACGTTTTGGCAAAATTTTCGCCATATTTGTTGTGACTGAATAAATAAGGATGGCTATCGTTTAATAGAGTTAGATTCCATTGAGGGGAATTCTTGAAAGCCCGTTCGAATTTCTGAAATAAACAAACAACATTATATTTTATGACTTAAAGAAAGACTTAAACCAATATTTACAACATTTACATCCGGTCATGGCGCAGAGGCACAAAGTGTGACTGTAAAATCGACTGGTTGTGGGTTCGATCCCCACTCGAGCGTTGAGTTCCGACACTCAGCACGCAATGCCTCCAGAGTTGCTGTTTTTAATTTTCTTTTGAATTTTCAATTCTTTTTAATTTTCCTGAAATCAATGCTTAATCAGAATCACAACACTGTCATAAATAACCCCAATTATTTAAAGTATATCATTAAAATAATCAAAGAGAATTAACCTCATTAAAGAATGGTAAATATTGTGATGTTTCGTTCAGCATTTTCTTAGATAAATCTAATGGCCAATTATTTTCTAGAAATACTCCATCCAACTGAGTACTGTAAGCCCATAATTTCTTCATGAGTAAATCAGACCCTTCATCATTATATGTAGGATAAATAACTTTATAGTCATCTACTTTCCCTTTGTATAACTTATTAGTTATCGGTAAATGATACATTTTATTTTCAAAAGTTGGCAATATTTTACAACTTTCAACAGTCTCGTTAGTCGTTTTTTTGTTCCTAGCTATATTGACTTCCTCTTTTTCTTCAGGTACTTCCTCCTCCTCCGTTTCCTCAGAATGGTAGCGTATCTGTAAATTAAGAAAAAAGAAATGTAAAAAAATAATAATATTTTTATTTCAATAGCCTGTAACTGCGAAATATACTAGCTCGTTCTACTACTTATAAATATATTTTCTTATATAATTAAATATTGATGTATTGAAAGGTTTATTTATATCACGAAACAACACTATGATTTTTATGAGTGTAATTTACACTACAAAAGTAATTAATATAGCTACTTAATATAAACTTTAATAATATAAAAACCGGTTAAGTGGGAGACGGACCCGCGCAATCAGCTTCTGAACCAATTTCAGGATAGTAGGTAAACTGAGAAAAAATATAATTACGGCTTGATACCTCCACGTGTTCCTAATAAAAACAAAGAAAGACGAACAATAAAGTGATGAGGGTTCCGTTTTTTACTTTCGAAGTATGGAACCCTAAGTATAACATAAAAACGCAAATAAGCCCGCATTGATCAATAGTAATAAATTCTTCTATTTCATCCTTAATATATTGCCCGAGTAAAGGGCTTCGGAGAAATGATATTAAAGTCATAAATATATTTTGACCATAAAATGTTGACATGGGTACCTACATACGTATGAAAACAAGAATTTAGAAAGAGATTTATCCTTATCAAATGTGGCCTGAAACTAGGGAATAAGACGTAAATAAAATCAAAAATCTTCACGCTGTATTCCGCACACGGCAGGGTAGACAAAGGGAACCTAGTTAGTGTAAAGACATTCTGTTCCTAACTTTCCCAAGAATATTTCGAGGCATTGCGTGTTGAGTGACGGAACTCAACGTGGCGCTTTTGTAAATATGCTCGTCTGAATATTTTCACTTCTTCGCTCTAGGTGCTAGAAATATCTTGTATAGTCTCGAAATTAACGGACAGTATAATAGATTATGGAGCGGCCTATCACTAGGTTCCTTCAGTTTAATCGATCGACGATTTGAAAATGATAATTTAAAATATGCTACGCCAATTTATGTCATTTACTTGTAAATATTTCCATAGAAAAAGCATAACCCTGTAAAAGTAATACGAACAAGTCCTAACTTAATAAAACGTCCTTTTCTAACTTTTTAATTTAGGTTCAAAATTGAATAGTAACTTTTACCCAACAGAGTTAACATCTTTTTTTAAACATTTTTAAAGTGTTATTCCACATTTAGGAAAGAAAAATACTTATTTAGAAGACATAAAAATTTGAATGTCGAACCCGCGCTTCCTGGAAACCGACCAGGCGCTCTGACCGCAAAGCCATACCTTCTCGTCGAGCTACGTCGAAATTTATTTACGCTTGTTACAACTTATTTATGTTGTTAGCATCTCTTTTTACAAATTTCCGCTACCCAAAGATAATCACTAAGAGTTATCGTTTGGCAAGAGAGAATACTATTTTTTAAATATTTTTAAAATTTTTAAAGTGTAATTCCACACTTAGCAAAGCGTGGTGGTAAGTTCCACCACTTAACACGCCTCAAGAAATTGGAAAGTAGGGAACGGAAGTCTCTTAATGGAAACGGACTGTCTTAACACTAGGTTTCCAGGTTTCCTCTGCCAGGGTTACCCTAAGTGCGGAACACAGTGTGAAGCTATAAAAATAAGGAAATGTCTAAAAAAAAAGAAACTTACAAAAGGAGAAACATGAGGTACGAATTTCTTATTAGCACCTCTGACTAAAGTAGCGCCATTATTCACTATGTCAATGTTGCTGACGTTACTGTCAGGGCACTGGTCACTGTTGAACACTATAGGGCCGTTCCCGCAGTGACTGTCATAGGGCATCTTCTCTTGTGTCGCATGGGAGATAAATGTAGATAAGTTGGTTTCTGGGATTTCACTGAAATAATATTATATTTCTTTAATTTGTTTCTAATAGATCTTACGTTTTTCTCATTTAGCTAGTTCTATGTATTCTTGAAATTCTTACTTGATGCATGGATTTTTGTACGGTATATTAGTGTAGCAACTTATTTTCATTTTTATATATTTATTTCATCTTCATTTTTTTTATATATTTATATAAAAAAATTGGAGACGAAATATTTACTTAAATTTCTATTTTCATTTCTTCGCTCGGGTGTCGAGACAAAGTGCTGCGTTGAGTTCTACCACTCAACACGCAATGCCTCCAGAATTTGGCAGAAAGTAGGGAACGAAGTGTGTTAACACTAGGATATCTCTGTCTATCCTGCTGTGCGCGGGATACAGCGTGAAGTTGATTTGATTTTGATTAAAAAGATTTTTTTAGCGTATAAATATATCTTTATTTATAGTTTGTTATAATTTCAGCCCAAAGAATAAACAATGTATACACGAAAATAATAATTATTCGGATATTATAACAGCATTGAAAACATGATACGAATAATGAAGTCAAACAAAATAATAATAACTTCATAATCAAGCTTGTTTTGAATTAATTAAGGTTGATAATTTTAAGTGACAAAGGTTCTATGTTCAAATATACTTTAATATTACCGACGCTATTGTCTTTGTAAATATAATAAGTGGGTTTAATTTACAGAGGAAATATTATACATTTTTTTATTTTTTTATATTGCAATTCTCTGTTAAGGTAACTTGCGGTGATAAACTCCGTTACTCAGAACTTATCTTAAAAAAAAGGTAGATAATAAAAAAAATTGTGTTTATTATCACATCATTTTTATTATCTGCCTTTGTTCTTTCCTACCTGCTTGCTATATCTAGAAATTGTATAAGAAAGCTGCTTTTAAATTTTTTATTAATATAGTTATGGTATTATAATTTATGATAAATTGTATATGTACAATGTTATATTTAGACGACACAAATATATAACAATCATCTACAGTAACTCTAGTATTGAATATTAATATCTAGTATAACAGTGTTTACGCGACGGTAATATTATTCTGTATTAAATATAAGCCAAAATTCGACGAAATCATAATTGAAATTAAAACCATATTATCTGGAAATAGAATAATATATTTTTTATCCGGGGACGTAATATATAGAATCATCAACATTTTAAATTCAAGCTCAGTTTAACTACTCTATACAAGTCTATAAAAGTACAATTAAAACGAAAGAGATTATGGCAAAAATGATAAAGAGATTTTTTCTAACAAAGTAAATAATAAAATTTTCGTTGTAAATTAAATAGCCATTTGTTAAGAATGACGCACTCAGAAACTAACGTATCGATATCCCTTGGAAAAGCGGCAGATCGGCATCGCTCAGTAGTATTTTGGGAGGAGTGTTTATGTTATTGATATCTTTTCGTAACTGCGTCACACGAAATGAATACACCTTATAGATAATCAAACTAACTAACTTTAACTAACTTTTTTTTAACTTACTTGCACACATGAACACCTAACATCCAATATTCCAACTTGTTATACGTTCCAATAACTGACATTACATCTTTCATGATATCTTTCGGGTGAGGTCCAGTGAATAAATGCAATTTTAGTCCAGACTTGGTTATACTCCGAACAATGATTTGATTATCAGTATGTATAGATACTTCTGTAGGATCGCTTATGTCCAAAAGAAGCCCGTGAAATTTATTTTTCACTTTCGCAAATATTAATGGAACCGCATTGTCTTTGCCATTTTGATAAATAATTGTACTAGTGTTTCTTTTAAGTGGAATCTCTCCTAATCCGTACATAGATTCGTTTGAAAGTTTGAAAGCCACCTCCCAAATATTATCTGACGCTATTAATGGTCCCTTATTCATATCGAATATAGTTCTTTGTGTTGTATTATCTGTAGTATTAACTACTATATTCATTTCGGGTGAGGATATCTCGTAATTATAATCTTTCTGATATACTCTTTTACCAACTTTAGATATATTTCTAGAATTGTAGAAGGATATTGTCATATGAGTTGCGGATTCCTCATCTATAGACAGTCTAAGCTTTGGTACACTGTTTTGATTTGAATAAGGCACTGTAGCAATGCGAGGTTGTAGTATGGTATACTCAGTCCAAGGTTGGTTCATTATGTAAGAAAATCTGGATGGTAGGCGATGGTAACACAAGTGTGTGTTTCGATCGTAACAACATTGTTGGTGACAATTATCTTCCGATATGGAACCGTTTCCACATGGAATTCTTGTGTCCCGTGGTATAAGACAAGATCCCATGGAGTAGCCATCAGACGGTGGTAAGGTAAGACTTGTGAAGAAATAGAAACGGTAAATTAGCAATGGTGATGCAACTGCCACTAGAAGAAGTGCCACAGTGACTTTAAATGGCCTGTTCAAGAGTATCTTATCGTACCATTTTACACCTGGAACACAATAACGGTTTACACTTTAGAAAACTACTATGTCATCTGTGACTACTATAACATCACAACATCAACCACGGAGGCTGGTCCTGGATGTGAGCCGAGACAGTATCCAGTACAACAATGAATAAGAACGGACTCAGAACCAAGCCGTGGAGAACCCCTACTGTCATCTTGAAGAGTTTAGTATCGCCAACAGCAGTCCTAACATGCCCCTGATAATCTCAATATAGGCCTCAGGGATCACTTTATATCGCAATGGCACACAGCCAAAGGCTTTCTGCAGATCTGAAAAGGCCACATGCAGAGCTCTTTTTTTCCCTGTATACCTACATCAATGTTCTGAAGGTAAAAATAATGTACATAGTGCCCCATACTGGCAGAAATCCACATTGACACTCAAAGACTAAAAAGGTCAGTGAGCATGAGCACACCAAAAGCACAAAACGATTACAATACAATATTAATAAAGCAGCTGTATAATAATAAAGCAGCTCACGCTGTATCCCGCGTACAGCAAGATAGGTTCATAGAAAACATAGTGTTAAGACACTTCGTTCCCAATTTTCCTTCGAATTCTGGAGGCACACTAAGAACTTTGCTGCAAAGAGGATATTATGATTTAAATGAACATGTTATTGTAGACTTACGGTTCAACTGTTGGTACCGATATTTGGGTTCAACATCTTCAAACTCATTATATTTCTCGTTAACGTGTGGGATCATTTTGTTAACCTTTAACCTTAGAAATTATTTCTGATAAGCTTTTCGGAATCATTCCTTTGGTATCTGTAATATAACATTTCAAAATAATATCATATTTATATTTTATTAATATCACTGATTACTAGAAAATAGCTACATAATATTTTAACTCACGTTTATGTGAGAATGGTTAAGTAAAATCAAATCAAATCAGCTTCACGTTGTATCCTGAACACGGCAAGGTAGGCAGGGAACTTAGTGTTGAGACACTCCGTTCTCCAGTTTCCGCCGAGTTCTGGAGGCATTGTGTGTTGAGTGGCGAAACTCAACGCCGCACTTTGTTTCGATACCAGAGCGAAGAAATGAAAATTTAAATGTAAATAAATATTTGATTTCCTCGAGTGGGGATCGATCACCCACAACCAGTCGATTTTACAGTCACAACAAGTTAGGTAAAATATATCTCAAAAGTTAATAACTTAAGTTAAAAACATATAGATTTTAGTTATAGCGATTAACAATCGCTATAACTAAAATCTATATGTTTTTAACAAGATTTTTTATATGAACGAAATGAAATACAAATAAATATGGTGCAAGAAAATCTTGGAGCAACTTATCACTTTGTTTTCTTTTGTAATGTGTGACTCATGAAGTCATTTAATTCATAATTGAAAACATAACAAATGCACAAAATATATAAAATTAATACAATTTAATTACGATATGTAGTAAAATGAAACTTTATTCGTTATATTCGTAAGTTGTCGCCAATATTGTTTTGGCAGTTTCAAGAAGTGACACATTATTCCCATAATCGAAGTACTGATGGATCAGTGAGCTTGAGTGCGTCACTTAACCAAGTAAGGCTGACTTTGATTAAAATTACGATCGGTAACTTTCCGGTGAGGATGTATGTGGTAAAGTCCCGTTCAGAATTTTCGAGAAATCCTTTTTTCAACAAAGGAAATTGAGGCCGTCGTGGCGCTGTGGAACAAGCGTGTTAATGGAAATGACGACGTCGACGACGCTGACGGTTACGAGTTCCCAGTCGGGGAACAGAACCATTAATTATTAATGTTTACATTACATCGCTTTGGTAACTGAAAAATTCAGCGAAAAGTGGGGAACGAAATGTCTCACCACTAATACAAGCTGAACATTAAATTGTGTTGTATTAGTTTATTATTTTTATAGAATACTAAAAACATTCGAAGTAAACATATATTATAATATGTACCTTATTACATTAATACGTCTTACCTTCATATACGAATATCTATATAATCTATACACTGTAAAACTGACAGTACATAAACTTATTTTTAATTTGGTTCACTATCACTACACTACAAATTAAAAAGGTTCTTAAAACTTCTAAAATAATACAATTTTTATTCAAGTCTATCTTTATCATTCGATTCTCGTATCGATATTCTTTGAATGTCTATAATCAACAAGTAGATTCTGATTTAATTGATAGATAAGATATGATAAAATTTCAATACGATATAAAAGCGAACTGATAATTTCTGTTCAATGCAACGGCCGCCTGATTGTATTATCGTTTATTATATACTAGTTGTTATGAGCAACTTTGTTCGTTTCGACTGTCGTTCTTATAATATTGACGGTTTTTACGACGTGGAGAAATATCTTTAAGTTGAAAATATCCCTATTATTAAATAGGTGCAACATTAATAGGACGTCGTGGCTCTTTGGCACAAGCATGCGACTGTAAAAACAGGTTGTGGGTTTCATTTCCACGCGAGGAAATGAAATTGATGATATTTTCATTTTCTCGCACTGGTGACGAGGCAAAGCGCTGCAATGTACATCCATAATTTCTTAACAGATTTATAGTAGTGTAGATATAGAAAAATATAAATGATATTATCTAACTACGTTCTTATATTTCGCAGCTATCAGATTTTGTTTATAAACCAATTTCTACTAAAAATAGCGGGACTCTTGACCAAATATTTTCATAGGACTTAGGCGATTCTATTTTTTTCCCCTGTACTGTCTTTGCAGTGTTTGCCAGCGTTTATTAAAATGTGGAGTGTAAAAATGACGTCAAAGCGACTAGTAATCGACTAGTTTTGTCTTTATTTATAAAAAATAAAGCATTCTCTCACCATATATTTCTTAATCACATATATAGGTAAGAGAGGACGTTATATGCGACAGGTTATGGGTACGATTCCTACTCGAGGAAATGAAATATTTAATATTTTCATTTTCTTTACTTAGGTTCTTTACAAAGGACTTCTCAAGACAAAATGCCTCCAGATCTGCATTGTTACATTCACAGCACGAAAAAGAAAGAAAATATTTGCAACAAACGTGAAGCAATATGCAAACATTTTCTCTTTTCCTGTATGGGTATTTTTATGATAATGACTTATATACTTATATATTTAATCTTATCTACATCACAGGTCTATAATTTCTTAATATATGTGCATAGAGTGTCTCATGTTGTTATTTCCCCGAGTTCGCATATTAATGGATACTTTATATGTATACAATATTAGATTTTCAATTAACACTACCATTACCATTTGACCAGGGCAGGCCAGTCGCAACACAGAGTGAGCATGTGACTAAGAGCCACTGGTTGTGGATTCGATTCCTTATCCAAGAAATGAAATATTTAATATTTTCATTTCTTCGCTATTGTATGAGGTAAAATGGGGTCTTGAGTTCAGCCAATCAATATGAAATGCCTCCGGAATTCGGTGGAAAATAGGGAACGTAGTGTCTTAGCACTCCTCCTACGTCTCCTCTGCTTACCCTGCTGTGTGCGAGATACGTTGAGAAGCTAAAAGAAGCGTTCCATTTTATCATATTGAACTCAAAGTTACTCAATAGAACAGCGTCTGACTTTGAGTGCGATGGTTGTTGGTTCAATCTTTACTCGAAGGAATTAATTATTTTCCCTCGCTCTTCTAAGACAAATCGTGAGATTAAATACAGGTACAGGAGAAGCGGAAGATGGAGAGTTATAACATAAAATTTTCTCTGCCTGTATGTATACAAATCCGGTTAAAGAGTAAAATAAAAAAGAAATCGTATTTACGGTAAAGATGTTAAGAAATATGACTTTTCTATCACATTTATACATTGTATATATTCTTTTGAAATAATTTTAATATTTTCCATACACATTTTTTGTGTAATATTTCTCCCAGTGAGCTTTGAACCTACAACTATCGCGTGCAATCAGGCACTTTATATTACCTAAGTGAACCTTAATGTTATACTACTAATAATGTAGACGTACATAATTTACATTGCTGTTCCGAGAACGCCTCCGGGAACTTGTGCTTCCTTTGTACATAAATTACAGTCTATACAATTCGGACGTCCTAAGAAAAATAGGTATAATAAAACACTTATTTTAAAACATTTCAAAATTACGTAATTATTCTAAGTACTTTTATTACAGAGGAATAATCTGCAGATTTTTTATATAGGAAAAGACGGTTTTTATATTTAGGGTCCGCCTTATGTCCCAGACAAGCTACAATTTTTGATTTCGCATGTCTCGAATAGCAATATCGAGTTTACATACTTATTTGTAACTTTAAAATGTAACAAATAATATGACTTGTTACCTACTATTATCGTTCATTAATGAGAAAATAATTCTTGAAAATATAAGAAATTTTGAATTTTCATCCTCTATCTGTAAGATAGCGTTAATTATTAGATTACTGTCTGAAACTTTATTTGTAACCGGTGAAACTGGCCCGTAATCATATATATATATATATCATAAATGGTAATTGTCTCTGAATAGTCCAAAAATCAGCCTCACGCAGTTTCCCGCACACAGCAGGGTAGATAGGAAGTTAGTGATTGCGTATTGAGTGGCGGAACTCAACGCTTTGCCTCGACACCAGAGAAAATATAAATTTAAATAAATATTTCATTTTCCTTGAGTAGGGACTGAACTTACAATCAGTCGCGTTTACAGTATCACACTTATGCCCCTGCGCCACGACTGGCCTCAACTGAAAACTAAAAAATTTAAATATTTTATGTATAAATAGTGTATTAGTGAAAAATATTAGTATTCCTTTCAGCGTCTCGACACTTTGAGCTTCCTTCATATAAAAATGTTAGATAATCTTGTGATAAATTTAACTTTTTAAAGCTTATGACGACGTTATTGCTAAACTCGATAGTAATAACGTCGTCATAATTTGTAGTCTTGGAAAGTAGGCGGAAAATAGAAAACGAAAAGTTTGAACATTAGGTTCCCTCTGCCTACTGTAACGATCCATACCAGAATTAAAATGTGTAGGTAAATAATATAATTAATTC
>DWAN01003437.1:0-13447 GCA_018230445.1 Heliconius hewitsoni
GGCGCGGGTTCGAGTCCCTCTACGTTCAAATTTTTATACGTTTTCTAAATAAGTAATTTCATAATAAGTTTTAATGAATGGGAAACAATATGTTTTTACCTCCAATTTTGTTATACAGTGATTCATTTATTGTGTAAGCATTTAGCGGAAATAGATTTATTGATTTCTTACTAAAATACATGTAGCGAATACCTACAGCGGTTATAACATCATTTATATAGAATTAAATTACATCAGCTTCACGCTGTATCCCGCACACAGCAGGGTATTCAGAGGTAACCTAGTATTAAGACACTCTGTCTCCCACTTTTCGCCGAGTTCTGGAGGCATCGCGTGTTGAGTGGCGGAACTCAACGCCGCGCTTTGGCTCGACACTAGAGCGAAGAAATGGAAATATACATTTAAGTAAATATTTCATTTCCTCGAGTACGGATGGAACTAACAACCATCGCGTTTACAGTCACACTTTGTGCTCAAAGAATTTATATAAAAAAAATTATAATAACAAAATAAAATAGCTGAGAATAAGATTATAAAATAAACGTCGAAATTTATTTTTTTAATAATATATGAGAGTAATTTAAACAACTACAAAACTTTGTTTTTAGCTATACACTGTATCCAGCACATAGAGGGTAGGCAGAGGGAACCTAGGTAACTAGTGCTAAGCCACTTCCGTTCCCCACATATCGCCGTATTCTTTAAGAATTTCGTACATGTTGAATGGCGGAACTCAACTCGCTCGACACCAGAACGAAGAAATAAAAATATAAAATATTTCATTTCCTGGAGTGGGATTCGAACCCACAAACTTTACAGTCTTAGTTTCTTTTATTATAAAGTCATCAATTTCATAATATGGACACGAATAACCATAATTATGATTCTGCGCAAGTAGCAAAAATAACAGCGGGGCGCTAAGATAACGTTACATTATTAAATGCGATAAGATAGGACTCAAATTCATCATGCATATTTTATAATATGTTGTACAGTACGGCCGACGAATCGTGGCCGCTCTGTTGTTGGCTTTAGCTAACTGAGCGGATTTGATTTTAGAATTTTTGATACGTTTGATTATTTTCGTGAGCGAACAATGCGTAAAAGTTCAAGCCGCCTAACTTCAGATTGGCCACGACTCGTAGACCGTACTGTACCTATATAATGACAGTTTGTAATATGTCTTATCTTAAAATCTCCTACTAAAAAGTTAAGAAAATTTAAACCATTTAATTTAGGTTAATGTAAAAAAAAGCAGTAAGTTTTTAATAAGTGATTGGCAAAAACTTGCAAATTATAAGAAATGAAAAATTTTCAAGTTGCAAATTACAATTTAAATATTCTATAAGTCATTTCTTAAAATATTTTTTTTTATATATCTATAGCATTTAGCTTACGTAAATAATAAAATCTCAAAATAAATTTTCTTCTTCAACATATTTTATGGCATAAAATAGATTATATTTATATACATTTTTATGGTATACCTAGCAATTTATTTTTACCAAGAAGTCATGAGTATGCGCACTATCAAACCATAAGCAAAGATATGATAACAGGAAGTATTTTCGTCATTGTGACTTTGAAAATTTTTTAATTGGCTGATGATATGTCACTCAATAAAATACCAAATATTTCATTTCCTTAATTGGGAATTGAACTCACAACCTATCGCACCCTTCTGTTCTCTAATAGTTATAGTTATGTGCCATAAGCTTTAACATTCACTTTGTAATAAAAAAAATGTTTAGTATCACTTCATTGGCAGAGTGGCAGAGAGCCATGACAATTCGAGACATTGTCTGTTGAGTGGCAGAACTAAACACCGCACTTTGTTGTACTAGTAAACTGGTAAATAAACAGAAATGTGTTCCAAAAACAACAATCTATCACACTACAACAGAATCAATTGATGCTTACCTAAAGCAGCCTTGTTCATAATGCAATCTCACAGAAGTTGGTCCCCTCTCCGTTTGTACTGACAACGAAAATATAAAATTTCTATCTCCTGAATCTCTGATCACAAACGCACCAATGCTTGCATCCTTCAATAGATTTCGAGCACCCTAAAAACAGTTAAAGGTAAATCAGTGACAAAGTTAATCTTAACTTTGACAATATATTTTAATTTTTTTTTTAACTTCACACTGTATCCCGCATACAGGAAGGTATAGAAAACCTTATTCTAAGACACTTCTTGCTCAATTTTTGACAACTTAATGTTACTTTTTGTCTTTTTACCAGGGCTGGAAAATTCATTCCCCTCAGTAGAAATCAAACCCACAAATGTTGTATCTTCAATAAGATGTTGTCCCAGTGCACCACAATGCCCCTTATTATTTCACATGAAGTTAGAATTGTTTTTGAAATGTAAAATTTCATTTTAAAAAATTCTATTAAGCTTTTGTCAACCTTTTTAAATTATTGGCAATTTAAAATATCAAGAACTAATTAACTAAACTAACATACTAACTAACATTATCAATTGTTTATATTCAAAAATACTGACCTGCCAATCTAAATTTCCATAGTACCAGCCTGATAACCTTAATGCTCTAAGAGTCTCAGCCAACCGTTTCAACTCATCATTTAAAGGAGATGTAATAAATTGTGATGAAGGTGTATTATATAAAGGGATCTGTGGCAAGTATGTTGGCTGGACTGTGAAAGTAGGAGTGAGTGGTGTCACGGGAACATGGTGGTTCTTGGGGCATGCCAAAGACACCCGGAGCTCATGCCTGCAGTTTGGACAGCAAGCAACTCCCGCTGACCAACTGTTGAGTGGAACCCCCACTTCAAGGCATGCATCTGTAATAGAATTGATAGTTGGAATTATTATGTCAATACAGCATCTGACTGTGTTGGATGTCCACTGAGGAGAATAAATCATTTTCATTTCCTCACTGTTGTAAGCAAACAAAGCTTGTTATTGATTTACATAGCTCTCCAAAATTAGGCAGAAAATGAGGATAGGGGTGTCTTAACACTAGGTTCCCTTTGCCTACCCTGCTATATACAGATATGAGCTATAAAAATGCTAATAAAATGCTTCATCATGAAATTATTTATTGCTTATATACTGTTAGATGTATACATATCTGTTAAAGAGATCTATTAAATTACAAAACAATCAAAGCAGCTTGGATAATAACAATAAATAAGAAATTAAATTGGTAATATGCATAAGGTTGTGTAAAGAACGTATTATCAATAAAATAGAAGAAGTTAATAAAACCATAACATACTGTGGCTTTATTAAAAGACCAGTAGTAATTGTATATATTTCAAATTAAGAACTCTTTGCAACTTATACCAAAATATATTAACGATTATTAGTTAATTAACATATAGATGCTACGACAGCACATCAATTTACAGCTTAACATAAAGACAGAATGTTTTATGATAATTATATTAAAGTTACATATTTTTTTAGCCTTACTCGTGATAAGGTGTTATTAATAGAATTAAGTCAATATTGAATGTGATAATAATTCTGCCATAATTTGCTAAGAACGATATATATGCATAATTCGTAGAAACTATTTGTGGAATATAATTATAACATTTGGCGTTATTCAGTCACAACTCACTTTGCGTCGGTAACCTCGTTGCTATCGTCATATTTAAAGAACTCAGTTTTGTTTCTCTTCTTTTAACCAAGCACATTTGGGGTTCACTTATTGGTGGACTATTACTTGTCCCACCTGCCTCGTCTCCAGAGGCCACGATTTGGTTAATTTCTTAAAAGTCTACACAACACAAAATTTCTTATCTTTATTTTCACTTTATTTTAATAACTAAGTAATATAATATTATTATTTATCGTTGAAAACACTATTAGATAGACTGTTGTATTTCTAATTTAATAGAAAATACAAAAATAGTAAAAACTAAACTCAGTCTTCACAATTCACAGAGCGTCACAAGCATTCCACTGCTCACAACTGCCAAAAATTCTTCAACAATAGTGCTGTCCGCGTTGCCATAGACAACAATGTGGCATCGAACAATTTATTCCAAATATTAATTTATTTTATTTTAAGATATTTTTTGCACTAAAATAAGTACAAGTGTTAACGCAACAACGAATTCCAACGGTATGATAAATTATACGAGCGGCCTCGTGAATGTAAAGTGGGGATCTGACGAGAGCGCGGCTGAGTGGCGACCGTCGAGCGCGGCACCCGAGTGATACGAAACTCGAACGTTCACTATTTCCGAGAATTCATTCACCAACCAACAACAATTATCCAGTTATCTAGTCGTTTGCTTGCTATCTTCATTGTATTGTATTATTTGTACGTAGCGCACGATTCTGCGTAATCTTACATTCATGTCTATTCTACTGTTTTCGTTCTGGCTAATAATTAATATTAATTAAACGAAAAAAAGGCAATTTTAGAGATTATAGGTTTATCATAAAATTAAGTAGTAAAGTTTTTTATTATACGCAATTTTGAAATACTTTGCAATTAAAGAATGTCGTTCTATGTACATTTATGACAATATCTTGTACGAGTAAGCAGAATAGTATGGGAAAAAAGGATATAAAAACAAAATTACCAAAAGTGACAGTAGAGGCCGACAAAAAAGAGCGGCTTCGACCGAAATACGTTAAGTAACGCGTGACCTGGTTACCAGAGTAGATTCACTCCACAGTAACTGTGCGTGCAGCGTCTATAGTCACGAATATTTCCTTGAACCAAGGCTTTTATGATTTCTAATATAAGGTACACATGTTTATGTGTTGATACCGAATATTAAGTATACTTAAATATGTTATTTATCTTTTATATAACAAAATAGATTATTTAGTATTGCAACACATAAAATGAATAAACCACTTCATAAAATCGTTTTGATTTGCAAACAATAAAGTGTTTGTAAACAACGTGTTTAATTATACCAATTCGATTCGTTTGATTTATTGTAAAGATTGAACAAATACGCAGGTGTTCAATTCGCATTCGAACATGCCATAGAGAGCGAGTTCCCCGTAGCGATTATATTTGGCGTTCTCAGAAACCCCTACCTGCGGAGCTTTCACAAGCATGAGCCATCTGCCGTTTGTAGAGTTGCACACATTTGATCCAGCTGCTAAATCTTTTATATAGATTTATTCTAAAGTTCAATCACAATGTCTATTTAAGTATTGTATTGAAAAATTCCCCTCGAAAGTAGGTATGAAAAGCAGATGGTATTTGTAATTGCGCCCACTGGTTTTATTATTTCTACGTATAGAATTTCGCATGTAGCCACGATGAGGTCATGCGTGTTTTTAATGCTATCTGGTTAATTAAGATAATTTTACAATCGTGGATTAATTTTAAATAACACGTATTAAATCGATCTTAGAAATTTGATAATATTATCGGCTTTATCGGGTCACATCACAAACAAGAAAGTTTTAAAGTATTTTATTGAATGACAAGGATTTTAGATGTTTTTATATGTAGGTTTATAACAACAATCTAAATAAGTATACAAATTATATAATTATTTTTATTATATATCAAATAGTTACAATCAGTATACGTAGAAATAATTAAAAGGTTTACTTTAACACGACTATCTAATCTAAAAGCTTTTTAATGTAAAAATAATCACGTATAGAGAATATTTTACAATGCTAACACGGCTTAAGTGTTTACCTTTGAGTAATTAGCGTTGTCAAACACGACAAATTGCTTTATTTATTTAACAAAATTTCTCCATTTTCTTAGTACAAGACACAGGTTTTGAAATTTAGGAGGTCAGTACAGTTCACAGAAGTCCGCACTCCGCACCGATTTCTCAGAGCATACCGTTGTTCTCGGTACCTTTATTTAACTGAAGGACTGGCGATGAGTATACATTCTCAGAAATCAGAACTCATACCGATAATGGTTTCTAAGTCCGCTTTGAGACGGAACTGGTGTACCGAGTATTGTTTCAAAGGCATTGCCTTACAGAGCCTCGACGCTTTAACTGGACGTATAGGCCAAGGTGCTTCTGGATTTCTAGAATTGTCTTGAACTCTCTTCAAATTGGTAATAATATCGATTTATAGTGTCGAAGGTACTATTTAAAAAATATCTATAATTATTAAATTTATAATTAGTAACGCGTCAGTATAAGATTTACCGCTAAATTTCGCATCATACGTCAACTCCGAGACCACGCATTTACAATACACAAATGGAATCATTTACAGTCGTGACTAATTTAATTAAAGTTACAAAATTATTATACGCCATTGCGTTACACAATAGATGTTGATTCAATAAGCATTTAAGTATGCCCGTTTGTGTCCATAGTCATGATGGTTTCATGCCATAATGAATGCTTCTAAGAACTTTGTGTTCATACCGTAAACAAGACAAGGTGGTTGAACCGGTTGGAAAAAACAAATAAACATGATATATATATGTATATATATATATATATATATATATATATATATATATGAAGAATTTATGATCTATAAAAAGCTCGTATTTGACGTCGCGTCGTCTTGAAATGTTGACCTACGTAATACTTATTCTCAGATTAGCTAATGAATAGCCTATTGAAGTACTATTTCACAGATTCAATATTAAAATTTTAATCCGAAATGATATGCTGATCGTTCATTAAGTTTCATAAACACATTTTTATGTTCACATTTTTACTGTATTATAGACACCTACTTCAAATTAGCTAATTAAACATAAAATATAAAATATGATAAATATGTATAAAAAATATCACAATTATAAAAAATCGCCGTATTGATATACCTATTTTTAAATATTCAATGATTACTTACAACATAGACAACATATAAAATAATCTCTCTTAAGTATCTGTTCCACGATAAAGAATCGTAGTGAGTAGCTTTTTACGTCACTATCAATTCTTGCATAACTTTTTTTTATGATATAGCTTATAAAACATTGTAAAGGCTGAATAAATTATTTTTTTGCTTAGACGCGTTATAATTAACACATCATTGTAACCTGTACAATAAGAAGAAAAAAAATAAAAAACGTCACAACAAAGGCCACATTTTGCATGCATATAAAAGGATACGCCCACGCTGTCCATCTCTTTGTATTGTTTGTTACTAAGACGTTTTCTTGAAATTCTCTCTCGAATGACGGTATCTTTCTAAGAATAACTTTTGTTGCTATTTTCTGTTTTAAAAATGGACAAAATAAAGGTGTTAATTTCAGTTCTCGGAAAAATGATTAATAATGAACTTCGGCTATGACAAATGGCACCAGGAATCGATAAGGAACGACTTAAGTGTCGCGAATACTTTATAGGTATATATTAAAATAATTCTATGAAATTTTATAACTGACTTTTAATTAGTCACCAAATGACGTTGACAGTAGGTATTTATAAGTTTAATAAAACAATAATTTTTATCAATTGTATTTGATGTGGGGAAATACTGGCAATTATAATTTAATTTTTATATATAGACGTCCACAGATTTGTTGAACATTCCGACGGGAATATCCCTGAGTGTGAGATATAAAATTTATTTCAATGTTTAAAAAAAATATTTGAATTTAATATGTAATGTAGACCACAGTAAAAGTAGCTTTTTCAAATAAAATTAAAATTACTGCAAGTTATGCCAGAATTCAATTTTAGAAAAATATTAAATACTTTAATAAATTAAGTAAAATTTTCAGATCAGTTTAAACTTTAAATTGCTATTCAAAAACCCAAGCACAACATCCAAATCGGCGCAAGTGATTTTATACTAAAAAATTATATACTTCTATGTATTCTTGTTATTTACTGGCCTTACGTCAGACTGACAGGGAAGTTGAGTAAACAATGTACGTATCACATTACACTGACCACAGTGTCAATTCGATTAATCTTATGACTATAGCGAGCGAGTGTTTGAGTTTCAGTTATGATTAATTTCTCTAGATTCAAGCGATAACACGGTTATGGAGTTATAATTAAATTTACATTGAATCGCTATTGCAGAGCAGTAGACTTTTAAGTTGTTTTATATATGGCAAAGGGTATCGGGCAAGGGCGAGTTCGTATTACAAACAAGTTTTTTTTTTCAGCTTGACGCTGTCTTTCACATGCAGCAGGGTAGGTAGAGTGCTGGTGTTAAGGCACTCCGTTTTAGACCAAAAAAAAGAAACTGAAGCTTAAATAAAGTAAATAATTTCATAATTGTCTATGGATATGTAAAAAATCAAATCAATATATAGGTATGGTGTTTCCACACTATTAATAGTAATAAAGAAAGAAATAGTGTTATGAAAAAAACAAAAGTGATATTAAATAATTATTAAACTTATGTAAGTAACAACTAGGGCAGTAATCATAAAATAGTATTGAATAACCAACAATAAGTTTTGCATTCCAATTAGAATTATAAAAAAAAGCCACGAGGCGAGGTGATTTCATCACTTCACTACAACATAAATATGCATATATCCTAATTGTGATTTATATGCATCAAGTGGCGTATAATAATGTTATTACTAGAATATATTATCATTATTGTTATACATAAGTATTGAATTATTATATTTATGTAGGTAATACGTATAAATATCTCGTGTGATTGTAAATACAATAGGTTGTGGGTCCGATTTCCGCACGAGGAAATGAATTTTTAATATTTTTATTTCCTCGCCCTGGTATCGAGCTCGAAACGCCTTCAGAATTCAGCTGAAAAAGGTGAACTGAGTCTCTTAACACTAGGTTCCGTGTGCCTGTGTGCGGGATAAAGCGTGTAGCTAAAAAAATAATCTCAAGTGAATATGTCAATATAAATAAATCAAGTAAAAAATGTCAATTCAGGAAAAGACCTTCAGCTCATTTCGCCGAACGCAGCCTTAAAAATGAGAGTTCCGGAATCACTCAAAAAGTTTTTTTTAATTATTACTGATACAATTGTAATAGCTTTGATTTAAAAGTTGTTATTTTTTTGTGTAGTAGTCGTACGTAGTTCAATATTATTACATAGAATTTTGTGGCAATTACTCTCCAACCAATATCCATTCGTTCTTTGATCTTTTAATAAGAGATCGTCGTTGTGCTTTTTACGCGACCTTCCTCCAGTATATTTGATAAGTATTCGATATCATTCAGATTTGAGCAATTGATAAGCAACAGCAATAATAATATAGTAAAAATTCAATATTAAAATATATTCTAGCTGCGGTGTATGTTGAATTGAAAAGAAATGCAACAAACGGGCCGCAGTACTAGGAACGCTCGCGTCATGTCGCACGAGCACGACTCTTGTAGAGTGCCTATATGTGTAAACCTGACTCACATTGTAGGGCTAAGGTCGCCTTTGTTCAATTTATTATTAGCATTTCTAATAACAGCAAATACTTACGTTTAAAAATACTTAAAAGTCACATTCAAAATAAAATTCTGATGGAAACTGTTTATGTGAATCGGTCTGTCTATCTACTAGTGTGGTGATCGCGAATTTCAAATTTAAAAATGTATGATCTAAAGATAAAAAAGTAAGGATGTGGATTGAATAAAAATAAGTATTATTTTGTATTTTACAATGTTTATTTAGCTTTACGCATAGAGCAGGGTAGGCAGAGATGTAATGGACAGATATCTAGTTCTCCACGTTCTACATGAATTCAAGTAATTATTATTTTGACTGGTGAAACATTTACAAAATTCAATGCAGTTGCAGGAATTCAAATACCACCACCACTACGCTTTAATGGTCTTATATAATATTGAAACTTAATCCTAGCTTGCCTATATGTATCTCTCTATAAATCGAAGTAAATTGTATAAAACTATCATCTAGTATTTAGTAGTAAGTATAGTATATAATAAAATATAAGTTAACCGGCGTTGCTAGAGAGCGTCTAAGTTTTGGCGGGACGGGTCCCCTTTTTTAACCCTTAAATTGAATGTTCCGAGCGAGACAGACATGAAAAAACGGGACGTTTTTCGTAGGCTATCTACACACTATAGAGATTTATTTTAAAATATATATATTTTTTATTAGGTTACTAACAATTTTAACAGATATAGACTCTGAACATTTTACTGCATTTGGTACAGATTAAACCAAATAGTTATTATTATAAATATAGTAACATTTTAAATATAGTAACTATTAAAAATATTTTAAATATTTAAAGTTAAAAACTACTGTTAATTATTTATTTTTCAATATCCCATTTTGGACCAAAGAAGAATCCTGGTTTTTTGCTAAAAACGTTTTAAAATTCCGCTTTTCCCCAAAACAGAATATGGCAATACATATAACCAATTTATACACTTACATTTCCCCGTAATTCACAAAAAAAAGTTTAAGCCAATGACATCATTTCTGCGATTCGCAGATAATCTTATCGCTGACGTGAATATATCTTGCTTGATCTTAATTAATTATTTTATCGTTTCTTTGATACTTTGATAGCCAGTCGACGGCGCCAGCTTATGGTGGTTTTATACGATTATCAGTTAGCACATGAATATTTTTACATATAAAATTACGTACGTACGTACGTACTAACTTTAGTTTAATTGAAGTAATTTGGAAAATAAATTAGATACAATTTTTTACATTATAAAATGTTTTTTCTTTCATAAGAAAGAAAAATACTTATTTAGAAAACTATAAAAATTTTAACGTAGCGGAACTCGAACCCGAGCCTGTTGGAAACCGATCAGGAAGGAGGAAAATTTTTTAAACGTTTTCTAAATAAGTATTAGTTTTTTTTTTATGTGATTAAATGATAGATATAGAAATGTTTATACTTTCTCTGTCACTTTTAGACCGATCTTGAGATGCCGTCTTTAGTCAATAGATTAATAAAACCGCTAGTAAAAATTAATCGAAAGTTGAGAGCGATTTATGAATAGCGATATATAATTATAATAAAATTTTAAAGGGAAATTAAGCTTCCAGTTGTGGTTTATTTAAAAAATCTGTACACACACCGATAGTGAACATAAAATTTCATTTTATATTTAAAATTCGTTACTTAAAAGGTAAAAAGTCGGTTTATATTCCATTTACATTTCTAAGAAGACGACCCTGCGGTACAAGTATTAAAGTGCCAGAGCGTGAAAAAGAATTTACTTGACATACCTAGTTGTTTAATGATAGAATATTTAAATGCTTTTGCCATTTAGTCTTATGACACATACAATACATTTCAATTAAAATTGCCATATCTGAAACAGTACATTATTATTTATTTAAATAAGAATAAACCTAATGTGTTTCCAAATCGTTCATAGATAAATATTCGCACATAGACAAAATCTATTTTTTATTTCAACTGACACATAGGTATGTGATGATAAAAAAATCCTGCTATACTTTTATTGATGGTATATTAAAAATAAAATTGAGAAATTGACAAACAAACGAAAATATTTTCCTGTCGGGTCACTGTTTCAAATTCGTTATACATGTAGAGATCAGGTAAAATTAATCTCATTATAAAATTAATTAACGAAATTAAAAATTCATTAAATAAAAAATTAAACAACTACAACGCTAGTTGAACCAAAGTTGATTTCATAAATTACGTTGGCTTACAAGTAATTAAGGTAGATAAAAAAAAATTAAACGATATTTTTTTACTATCATATAAAATTGTTAAGATAAATTAACGCTGTGGAATAGCTTGTTAATATAAATTATTCACATTAATGTATAATAATTAACAATATCGTTTGTTTTTTTCGTTTGTTTACACTACAATGAATTTACGTAAAATCCAAAGCTAATTGAAAGCATACTATTTTTTAATTCAGATTCACGCTGTATCCCGCATTAAGTAGAGTAGGCAGAGGGAGCCTAGGATTCAGACACTCCGTTTTCCACTTCCGCTGCGTGGTAAGTGACAGAGCTCAACACGCTGAAATTGAACTCACAACCACCGAAACCTCTCAGCCACACATTGAATAAGTATTACTATAAACAAGTTTCTTTTGAGAAACTAAAGTTGCGAAATAAAGCCAATCGATCGTTCGTAGAAGCAAATTCAGATGTTCCGCGAATAATCATGTCGATATTAAAGCCACGTTGGGGCTATAAAAAATGAACGTTTTTATGACCGCTGCGAAAGGATTTCGTGGAAGGACGCCTAATAAAAATTTGATCATCTTTTAATAAAATTGTAATTAGTTATCGGAAACCATCGACATATTTGATGTAATTATTTCGATTTTTGTTGTTAGACTATAATATAATAATTACAGTTATTTGTTAGTTTCTTGAGAATTAGATAAAAATTTTAAATTTGAAATATTTTAAATCAATTCGAGTTTTATTTTTATTTATTCGTACGATAATAAAATGCGTTAAAACATTTATATGTAAATTTTGTTTGATTTGAAAGTTTACATTTTTAGTACAAAAACAAAATTGTTAATAAAAATATTATTATTAAGTATTTTACATATTTCCAATTTCAACAAAACGAGAAATATAAAATAATAATATTAACAAATACCTTTTTATCGTACCTACTGTTGTTTTAAAATACATTATTGTGAAAGTTCTTAGATTATTTTGGTCAGTCGTGGCGCAGGGGCACAAGGTGTGTCTGTAAATGCGACTGGTTGTGGGTTCCACCCCACCTGAGGAAATGAAATATTTCTTTAAATGTATATCTCTATTCCTTTACTCTGGTATAAGCGCATCGTTGAATTCCGTCACTCAACACGCATCGCCTCCAAAAATCGGCGGAAAGTGGAGAATGGAGTGTTTAACACTAGGTTCCCTCTGCCTACCCTGTTGTGGGCGGGATACAGCGTGAAGCTGATTTTTAAAGTTCTTAGGACTGTAGTTTCGAAGTTGATTGACTCTAAAAAGTAGGTACCTACTAGGTACACGCGAGGTTTGCATGCTTCGTGATATATTTGACTTCTTTAATCCATAGTGACTTTTAGTACCTACTACATATAAGATTTATGTATCATAGCAAGTTTTTATTTTTATATTTACTCGAACAAAATTCTTGGAAGAGAAAATCTAAATTGGAGACTAAAAAAAAACCATGGTCTATTGTTTTTGCGCTTCAACAAATACCAAGAAAATGTATAAAGTAATAAATAATCTTCTTAAGAAATACAATATATTAATTGTATTATAATTTTGATGTAAAAAATAGTTTTAGTTGTTTTTTACCTGTCTAATTTCTATAATTAATCATCACAATCACTAATAAACTAGGAATAAAACTAATGATATAATTATTCCCAGATACGTTTTCACTGTAGATGCCTTAAATAAATACAAAAATAACTGATTATTTGGGTATTGTGCATTCGCAAGGCCGTGACCGACATAATTTGATACTACAAGTAGCCATGCCCGCAATTACGAAGCTGAAAAAGCTTTGAGTGTTTTTACTTATAATTTAGATTGATTAATGAATACTGAGGCCAGTCGTGGCGCAGCGGCGCAAAGTGTGACTGTAAAACCGACTGGTTGTGG
>DWAN01003438.1:0-13447 GCA_018230445.1 Heliconius hewitsoni
TTTGGAAACCCGACGTTTCGAACACTTTGCAGTAGTCCGTGGTCACGGGTAGATTTAAAGCCGAATTTCACATTTCACCTCACCGCAAGTAGCGAAATTTTGGAGCTGATTATACTTTCAGACAAATGTTGTAATTACAGCCCCCGAGCAAATTTTATAGTCAAAGTCTACGCAAGAATGTCGAAATTTTGTTTAATATTTCCCTCGTGATTAAAAGTAATATTGGGTACTTATGTCTGGGTGTGTACAAAAAACTATATTATTTGCTATTTTTTAATATTTGCCTGTTGTAATAAAAGAACGAAGCATACTTTATAAAGAAATAAATAGGAAAACGCTTTCTCCATTGATTATAAGTTTCAAATTCGTAATTTTCAATAAACTAGTAAATGGCGTACTTAGAGTAGACGACCGTTTAATTTACTTGAATATGAAACGAAGTAATAGGAATAGAACTAACACGATATAAAAACTATTTTTATCTAATTCAAATAACCCAAAGAGTTTAAGGTTGAAAGCTTTGTCTCGTAGATAAGTAGGTCAAATATATTTGTTTTCGTCTCTAAGCTGAATAATTTCGCTTGGTTTCGTATACAATTAGTGAGATTTTCAAGTATTAAATAACATCCAAAAACTGTTTGCTTATACTTAGAGAAGTTTACCTGGTGGATTAATAAAGTTCTTAGTAGTTAAGATAGATAGTACTGAGTATCACTGATGTACGACTGTACGTGAAATATTGCTCTATTTTCGTAAAGTATTTTTTCATCTTCACCCTGCATTCCTCAAATAACACATTATGCATAGAGAACCTAATGTCAAGACAGTTTATTTCCAGTTACCGCCTAAGAAATTACGTGTTGAGTGGCATAACTCTACGTTGGTGTCATAACCAATAAGATTTTTTTTTAAACCATACTTAGTCTCTTAAATTTTTCTTATTTTCTTTTTGTAATCGATATTTGACTAACCAATCTCCATCGTACCTTCTTCATTCTACGTGACAGTGGCGAAGTAAATGTGCTCCACTGGCACGCCTAAGTCATAAAAAAGAACAAATAAACATATTGCGCAATAAAATTAATGATAATACCTTCCCAATATATTAATAAAAAAGTTTTTATTTGAAAACCTAGTGTTAGGACACTCCGTTCTCGTTAAAACAATTCCGTTCCCCACAATCCGCCGAGTTCTCGATATACATATATATTTCTCAAATTTTCTTTATTTTTAGTGAATATAAATTATAATATAAAGTTCCATACACATTAGCACCACATAACCAGTATACTAGCAAAACAGTTTTCGCCTTGTCAAATAAATTATAACCTATAAATGAACGATAATCGTTATATCTAAAGCTGTTAGGCCGCTATTTGATATTCACCCATAACCGTAAGGTCTGACACTAGGGACGTTAATTGTGTTTCTAATTAGAGGAGCAGGGCAATCACTTGCATATTTCAATGCCTTCATCCCGTTCTACCATTGTTGTCCTTTGGTTTGGGGTGTTAGCTATATTTGTAATTATTTCATATATAAGGTGAATTGGCTACTTAAAAGACACTATTAGATAATTTGCTTTTATTTGTAAGGTAAAGTTCAATATTATTAAATTTCGTGAGTACGGATTGAGGCCGCTCGTGGCAACAGGTTGTGAGTTCGATTCCCACTCGAGTATATGAAATATTTGGTTACAAGGCAAAACACGTGGGTTCCACCACTCAACAGGAATGTCTCAAAAAATCGGCAGAAAGTGGGCAAAAGTGTCTTAATGTGAACGGAGTGTATTAACCCTATGTTCCCAGGTTCCTTCTGTGTACCCTGCTATGTGCGGAATACGGCGTGCTAAGTGTAAAAAATTGGCTTTAAAATATATTCTCATAGAGCTACATTAAATATACCCTTATATATAACGTGAAACATGAAAACTAAAACGATTTTACGGTGAGTAAACGTCTCTGATAGCTGTTATCAAAACGGAGAGGTATTTTGAAACGATAATAATTCCACAGAGTTACCACGACAGCCCGCGTCCCCCAGTGCATTATCAAATGTTTCAGACCCCTGCCATATTTTACACTGTTTCGCATTTCCTTTTTGAATAAGCGGAATGGCGAGCTCGTGCATTTTTCCCATTTTACATAAACGAAAGTGGTGACATAGAAATTGGTTCTTTTTAGAGCTGGTTGGAAATACTATTACTATGTATTTTAAATATGTATGTTTTAGAGAAAAATATTCGTTTTTTATTATTTTGTAACTTGTAGCTGATAAGTGTAGCAATTGACATCGTTATAAGAATATCCACTAGTAAATTTGCGGAAAGAAAGGATATCCTTATGAATATTTATAATATACAAGTTTGTATGTATGCAATTAGATTACTTAAGCTCTTATTAATACAAATTACACAAATAGTATCAATACCAAGATTTATCGTAAAACATAAGCTATATATGACATTGATATATAACGATGACGAGACAAGAATTTAATATCAAAATAACTTTACTTTCTGTTTAAATTTTGTATGACAATAAAACCTAGTACTGTTCTAAAAGCTTTCTCTCGTCTTTCTTCAAAATTATCTTTTAACTCAAGCACGTAATGACTCTAACGACTAACCTTTTCAAATAAACGTAAAACTGTAGACCATAGAAACTGTATATATGTACATGTTTTGTATAAAATAGAAGTGGTCACTACTAAATTTTGCGTGGACTTTTCTGTCTTTTAGTGCACCTTAATACTACCTAACCTACCAACCTACGTCAGCCACTCAGTAATTGAAGTTTTATAAACATATATAGATGTATATATACACATTTGAAAAATATGAGAGCTACGAATATATCGAATTCAATTTTATAAAAGTAACTAAATACTATATTTGTTTAAACTAGAAGCAACTAGACCGTTGAGTGTACCTACATTTCGAAATTGAAATATTCCTTATATGTAGACCCCATATTTATAGGTATGTATGTATGTTCGCGTTCAATGTTTGCATTCTCGCTAACTTGTTTAGCAGTTATGGTGTGATTGAATAACAAGTAATTAAAATGATTGAAATTGATCTTTCGCTAACAAACCCTATTTAAGCGAATATTACTGGTGTCAAATTAAATTAATATTTTAGTTATTAATATCACATGAATTGTATTATGTTACAAATTTACGTTAATTTATACCAGCTGCCATCGTGGCGTAGTGAGACAGGTTCGATTCCTGCTCAGGGAATGATTATTTACATTTTTCCGCATTGTTAGAGTGCTGCGTTGAGTTCCGTCAATAAACTCGCAGTGATTCGAATTCTAGCGGTAATGGACAACGGAGTAGTGAAGAATAAAATATGAAAAACCGCGTCATACATTATTAAATTATTATACCTGAACAATATGTTATGTCATACAAAAAAACATCTAAAGAAAAAAATACTGAAATACGTATATACATATAAAAAGAACATCGCCTTAAATTAGAATTTACCCAATATGTTACATTAACGGAAAAACATTAAAATTTGACTACAAAAAGAGACTATCTGGAATTCGTTCAAGACGATTTCCATAACGGTGGTCCTCTTTAATGCCTATATCCTCCATCTGGGTTGAATACTGATATAGTTGAGTTTGTCTTTTTCCGGTTTTACGATTGTAATCCCTTTTTACCGACCGTAAAACGAGTGGTGTTGTCTGCAGGATTAAAATGGCACGAAAGCCTATTTCATCCACTAATTAAACGCAACATAAAGTGTTGTGCCTGTTTATTGCCGGTTATCTCTTCATAAACATTGTCAGAACGTAAAAAATATTTATTAAAAAGTTTCACTATAGTATTTAGAGTTTATACTCGTATCTCTATTAAATGCTTAGTATAGGTAAATATATCTCTACATTGACTTGGTGTATTATTAAAATATAATGGCGTTTAAGAATGGAAAATTTTCTTAACTTAAAATTGGCTATATTGATTAAAAAATATTAATGTTTATATTTTTCATTATTTTCATAATTTCTATAGATTGAAAGACCACAACGATACAATAATATGTTTTACAATAGTAAAACATATTATTGATTCCGTCGTGTTGCAGGGGCATAACCGTGTGACGGTAGACGCGATGGTTGCGGATTCGATTTCCGCTAGGAGAAAGTAATAAATTATATATTTTCATTTTCTCATTTCGGTAACAATGCAAAGCGGCGCTGAGTTCCGCTACTCAACACGCAATGCTCCAAAATTTCGGCGGAAAGTGGGAAAGGGATTGTCTTAAGGTTAGCTTCCCTTCTGCTTCCCTACTCTATAGGATAAAGCAAAAACCTAAAAAAAAAACATTGATTATAAATAGTACTAAAAAGACGTGAGGGTAATTTGGATCATAAAAGCTCAATTTACGTTCATTGACTTTAGGTTCTTATCTAAAAATAAACTTTAATTAACGTGAAATCTTGTGGAAAATCCTTCAATTAAGACTCTTAAAACTTTATTTACGGCGGAAGTTCAAGGAGTATTAAAGTTGATTTGCAGAAGCTGGATCAGTTTTAAGTAGTGGCGATATTGCATTCACTTTCGAAGGAGAAGTTGAAATAACATTATTTACATATACACGGTGTAAAATAAGAAAAATAAGCTTATTTTATATGCGAAGTATAAAGAATATTTTAACCTGCTTAATTTTATTTAAATATATATATATATATAGCTTCCCCATAAAAAACTGTTCCAAATTACAAATATAAGAATATATAAGAATAAAAAAGTTTCGTTTGGAGTATAAAAGAAAGAAATCTACATATCTCGTTCCCCAATAATATCATAACATCTTTTACGCATCATAAGGGCATCACAATTTTACGTTCCATTTGACTTAGTTGCTGATCGCGGTTCACTTAATTATAATTATAATGGCAAATATATACTTACATTTGAATATATACTGCCACAATATACACTGCGGCGTTGAGTTCCGTTACAAGTAACGTCTGGAAACTTATTAGAAACGATTTAGAAAATGTCTGAATGTGCAAGACTAAAAGATAAGGTTCGAACTCATTTGGAGATCCATTTGTTTATTGTTCTTATTTTAAGCAAAATATTTTTACGTTTAGGGCAACGTAAAATATTAAAATTAAAAAAATAAAGTTTTGAAAAATTCAATCATTCGTAGTAATAAGAAGAAGAGTTTCAACGGTATTGTAGTGTGCTTCTTGAGGCACCAAGAGTAAATCGCTATACAAACTACAATAAGATAGAGCAAAACAATCAAAGTTTAGAGCGAATGTAAGTAATTGGTTGTTGTGGTCTTCTTAAAGTCTTCTTATAACAGTAATTTAAGACTACAAAATACCGTCACGAACTGTAGTGGTGTACATAGAATTATTTCGCTCCACTTTTCTTACAAATCTATCAATAGTTAAAACTGAAAGTCATCTCAAAGTAGAATTTAAATGAAAAATTCAAGATAACAGTAGATTTTCATTTGATCATTTAATTTTCAATAAAAGTACTCAGAATGCTGATTTTATGCAAATTGCATTTTACTAAGCAAAATAATTTGTAGGTTGAATTTACGTACAATATATAAATAAGAGAATAAATAAGAGAAAATTTACGTATAATATTCTCTTATTTATTTGCAGATCGCAACGTAAACGTATTAGGAAATATTTTATCACACCATGAAGTGATACGTAATTTTTATAAAAAAATAACAAGCACTATACTTAGTAACTGTACTATTGAATTTATGGAAATATAAGCTTAGCTTAGGAAATATAATATTAGCTTAGCTTACGAAAGGGGTACATTAAGCAATTAAGAAAGAATGTCTCTATGTCCTTTGATTTCACATAAAACAGCCTTATTAGGTTTTCCATATACATAAAAGCCCGTTTATGTTCCCTATATAGAGAACGACAAGCCGAAAAGGGTTCATTATTGATTAGTTTTCTGGATGATTTCGACATTGAAATGGATCGACTTGATTTAATGTCGCGATAAGTCTCCATTTTGTATGTATTTGAAACCAATAAATTAAGTCGGCCTTCGTTATTTAAATTATCCAATTAGTTAATACAATCCAAAACGTAATGTTTGTAGATTATGTGCAAAGTAATCGATAGAAACGTAAAAATAGATTATATACTTTTTTAGTATATATACCGCTCATATCAGGATAGGCTGAAGGAACACAGTGTTAAGACTCTCCGTTCCCCATTTTTCGCCATATTCTGAAGCCATTGCGTGTTCAGTGGCTCAAAGCCGCGCTTTGTATCGACGCCAGCACGAAAAAATAAATATATAAAAACATTTTATTTCCTAGAGTAGGAATCGTATCCACAACCTGTCGCGTTTGCAGTCACACTTATACTTACTGTATAATTTCTATATTTCATATACTAGCGTTAATTATACTACCGTTATAGAGTACAGGTCAATGTTATCAAGTAAAACGAAAAATTTTTTAGCAAATTAATAAAGAAAAAAATTAAAATTTCCAGCGGCTATAATTTGGAAAAACTTCTAGGGTGCGGAGACGCCCTTGAAAACTGCCTCTGTATTCGTTAGCGTGGACAAGTTATGAATAATTCATACACTCATACGGGACCCTATTCTGAATTCAGGATTTTTTTTATTAAATAACTTTATTAAAGAATATTGTATCTACTTTAGAATACTTTTTATAAAAATATTATTAATGTTATAAACATCTTTAAAAGGTTTATTATATGAATAACAATTTTAAATACTAAAAAATTTTTAGGCCAATCGTGGCGCAGATGCACAAGCGCGCGACTGTAAACGAGACAGGTTGTGGGTTCGATTCCCGGTGGAGGAAATGAAATATTATATATTTTAATTTCCTCGTTCTGGTAAAAAAATATTAACGCCTTTATGATGGAGTTGATGATGAATATAGTACATAGTATATCATAGTACATAAAGAAAGAACGTATTTTCGTTAGTTTCAGAATAAGCATGATGCTTCCAGTAGGTGGTTTAAACATTTTTCTTCCCCCGTCCCGACTGAACAAAAGGATGACGTCATCGTTATTCATACAGGATCTTTATTTTGAAGTAAGGCATACGGATATTTGAAAATAATAGTGTGTTTTATTAAATATTTTAAATTTGTTTCTCCGTTTTCTACTTTCCGCTATAATTCGAGATATTGCGTGAAAACTTAACACTGCGTCTTCTCGTGGGAAAATAAAAACAATTAATTTCCACTAGTGGACCCGAAGCAACAACCGTCGCGTTTATAAACGACAACAGTCAAATTATTGAAAAAGTACCACATATTAGAAAATTATTTAAATTAAAAATATACCTTACTTTTCTCCTGCCTGGTTATATAAAGTATTGTATTGAATTTCACTATATAAAATAAAATATATTTCAACGATCAAAAGGATGACGACGACGAAATCGAGTTATACTCTATTAATAAACTAGAATGTAACATGCTACATTTGTGTTATATTTGTACAGACTTTTAATAAATTAAATACTATGCAAACTACCACTTTTTTTTTATAATTTCTTAAACATTTTTTAATATTTCAAAGTAAATATGAGATGGTAGTTATTGTGGTCAGTGATTTTTACGATGTATCGGGGGATGTGTAGCAGGGTAGGCAGAGAGAGCTTAGTATTAAGACACTTCGCTCTCCACTTTCCGTCTCATTCCGCATGCATTGTATGTTGAGTGGCGGAACTCAACGCAGCCCTTTCAATATACAATCATATAGCATGAATAAAAGTAAGGGGCCCGTCCAGGCACAAACTTGTGCTTGGACTGGAGGAAATGAAATATATAATATTTTCATTTCTTCACTCTGGCTTCGAGGCAACAGCAAGGCATTGAGTTCCACCACTCAACAATCAATGCCTGCAGAATTCTGCTGTAAGTGGAGAGTGGAGTGTCTTAACACTAGGCTACATGTGGGGTACAGTATGAAGCAGAAAAAACAAACCAACTTGAGCCAAGACTAAATGAGGAACACTGTTTGTAGTTGTAGGTACCTTTGAATGGCAATACAATTGATATGGGCAAAGGGACGCTTACCTTTAGGCGTATATCCTAATCCTATAGAAAAGCGATCGTTCTCTTTCCGATAATATAAATTGAAAAGGTCGAAATGTTTGGGATTAGCACAAGCAAAATAACTTGACCTATCAAAATGTACTTTACATATATCTTTGTTTAAAATTGTAATTTTAACTGACAACCTAAAAACCCTAAGCGTGAGTATTTATCTAGTTTTTTTATATGTTTTTTTCTCTTTTTACAATACTTAAATAGCGTATAAATCATAAATTACATAAAAATAAAAGTTTTTTTATAATTTTTCGTTATGAACTATGATTAAGTTTGAATATCCTTATATAAAATAAATAAAATTATATGAATATATACATTATCAACATGTAGATACATATAGTAAAAGGTAGCTATAGTTAATATGAACAATAAAAGTACAATAATCTCGTTTACATTTATGTAGAAATCTCCTTACAGAGATGTTACAACAACATAAGTAGTCACAAGCGTGTAAGAATTTCAACGTAGCTTGTTAGGACCGTATTTCAAACAGCGTGGGTCCGACGTTCAAATTTTTATACATTTTCAGTAACTATTTTTATATCTCAAGTTTAAAATAAAAAAAAATCATGCATGTTTTTTTTTCTATGAGAAATATCTGTTTGAACTAAAATATGACCTCGCACACTTAAAAATATTTGTTTAGTAATGAGTTACACATAAAATTATACATAATATAATAGTACAAAGGGTAAATGCCTTTACACCGGATCAACCCTATTGTTATGGTAGGCACGTAGACAGTAGGTCCGTACAACTTCGATTACCTATCTGAGGGTTGAAGGCTAATCGGATGAATTTCACTACAAAATCTGCGTTATGTTTGTTATATTCAAATTTGGAGGTGCATTGCGTTAATTCCTCGTTATGTACCTTTTTTTAGCTTCACGCTGTATCCCGCATGTAGCAGGGTAGGCAGAGGTTGCCTAGTTTTGAGACACTCCGCTACCCGCTTAACAATTATAATATAACTACATTGTAATATAAGCTTCTTTAGTTTTTATTCATAGCTATTCATTTTCATCTATTGTTTTAGTTGTAAGAAAAAACAAATAGAGTTGTTCGATTGATATTAAAATAGAGCCATTGGAACAATGTCTTATCTAAAATAAGGAAATACGGTCAGATGCGATTTAAAATAACACTATAATTAACAGCTTAAAATTGTTATGTTTTTTTTATTGCAAACCAGTGAAATATCCGAATATTCAACGGAATACAGTGTTTCTTTTGAACAGTTTGTCAGAATAAATAATTAAAACGTAATCTACATAGATTGAAAGGTATAAAGACTAATTAACAGTTGCAAAATTTCGTACATTCAGTAACTCCATGACCCTTCAGTTATGAGCTTAATTTGAATTATGTTGGGACAGACGGCGCGTTGCGGACGTCGTTCGATATATATATTTACGTTTATGCTCCCCATGAGGTACAATCACAATTTGCGAATGTATATCAAATATCTTTATAATTTAAAACATGACATTTTTCACGCTGTATTTTTTTTATTTTTTTAGCTTCATGCGCCCTGTGGACCATGGTGCTTGTGCTTGTGCACCGAGGTGGAATACACCCATGTACAGGGTTGGCAGAGGATATCGAATGATAACACTCCATTCTTCACTTTCTTCAGATTTTCGAGACGTTCAGTGTTAAGTGGAGGAATTCAACTTCGCGTTTTGCCTTTTTTCCATAGCGAGTAATACGATACAAATTTCCCAGACCCAGCAATCAAACCCACAACTGTCCCTGTCCCAACCTTTACACTCACACGCTTGTACCCCTGCGCCACGAGGGCCTAAGTTTTTCTACAACTGTAAGATATGGAGATTCATATAAAAAAATAACATCTTTTTTTATCATATCCCTTAAATATCAGAGAGTAACGCATTTATATCTTACATTCTCTTTTCTTACATTCACCATCATCAAAAGAAAAAATCAAATAAAATAGAAACTAGAATTTGTTTCCGATGTTGTACTAATTGTAATATGCTGTCTTAGTTATCTATATTGTTATATTGTCCTTTGATGTTTGTAAGTTAATGTATAAAATCAACACTAAATAATCATTCGGTGTAGGTAATTTGTTATATTGGTGTGGAGCAGTGATGGCGGGCGTTTGGGCATTGTGAAGGGGGCTAAAGCCTGTGGTCGCAGCACTCCTGGGAACTGCTCCAGCTCAACAGTATAGTATAATTTATAATTAATAAAAATTAATTCAATACAATCAAACAACATGAACCACACAAAAAATTCAACAACACGAACTGCAGTTTTCCTTACATAATGTAATATAGAAGATAACATTTATATAAACGCAAATGAGCTTTAGTTTGTGTCTATAAAATAATAGCTAACTTGTCTTGAAAAATGTGTTCACATAAAATATAATTATTATTAATGTCATGCAGTTTATATGGAAAAGTCTGTTCTGCACGTCTCCAGCGTCAGGACCCCCGACAGGGATCCTTGCGGGGGTTGGAAATGATTCACATACACTGTAGTATATAAATTTAAAAGCTTTATGTCCTACTATCAAAGGCAAAATTCCAAAACTATTATTGTTATAAAGTGATAGTATTTAATATACACTTAATCAAAAAGTTTTGTCTTAGTTTCACGCTGTATATAGAACTGAGTTTCTTAACACTAGCTTAAGCACTGTTAAGACACTCCTTTTGTTCATTTTTCGCAAAATTTTCGAGTTTTGAACGGTGGGACTGGAGTTCTAGCATTCAAAATACAATGTTTAAAAACACAATGTGTAATTTTTTTTTATTTCGTAACTTTGGTAACAAGACATAGCACGTCATTACATTAATTTATTTATTTTTTCTGGTGGGAATCGAATCCACTACTCGCTTTTATATACACGGCGTGTCACTAATTGCCATATTTATCTTCGACATCGAGTATTCTAGGGAATATTTTTTGTTGGGTATTTCCAATCTATTTTGATAGTTATTGCAATATATATTTATAATCATTTTACCATATGCGCAAAAAAATTCCATTATAAGTTTTAAAATACATAAATATTAAACTAAAAATAAAAGAAAGAATATATATAATGTATGATTGGTTCCAAAATTATTATAAGACCGACAACTTTTTTTTTACAATAAAGACAATTAAAAAGACGTTGGCTTCGTCTTAATTAAGAAACTTCACCGATTCGAAGCGCAAAACGAGGCTGTATCAAATTCTACAGAACAAGTTCCAGTGAAATTGCTAACCGCTATATGTGAAAATCCACATATATATGTATAAATTTAATGTTCTTTTGCCTTGCATGTAATACCACTTGTAATTGTATGTAATACCACTTGTAATATTGTTTAAGGCTAGTCCAGCAACGCGAGGTTGTGGGTTCGATTTCCATTAAAGGAAATTAAATATTTGATATTATTTATTTTCCTCGCTCTGATAACAAGGTAAAGCGAGGCGTTGAGTTCCCCCACTTAACATGCAATGTCTCCAGAATCCGTCGGAAGGGGAAGAACGGACGTGTCTTAACTCCAGGTTCCCAGAATGCCTTATCGGCATATGGTTAGCAGGCTTATAATAAATACAAAAAAACCGTTAATTACACCCTCCGCTCAACTTATCGAAGTATATATTGAATTTAGTTAACGCAATAAATGAAGCCTTCTTATGACTTAAAAATAACAAGGTAACTATTTAAACTTGCAAATAATAAATAGGTTGTAAAGAATCACTACTTACTACTTACTAAATTCAATGAAACTATATATGTATATAGATTTATGTAAATTTCCTTTAAAAAAGTAGAAGCGCGTTATTCGATCGTTGACTCTATTTCCGGCAGTAAAGGTAATTTCAGATAAGAAGAGTGACCAAGAAATTCAAAGTCAATCAGGTGTGCTGGGTAAAGTTACATATATCCAGTCTTTTTTTCTTTATTATTTTCTCTACATACGTATTAATAAGTAAATCTTGTAAATTAATAACAATTAAAGAAACCATTTGTGTTCGTTTTATTACAAAAATGCACTGTAATAGTTTTTTTCCAGTTCCACTTTATCTCACATATATCAGGTAAGCGCATTGCCTTAATAGAAGAACCTTACTAGAGCATAGAGAAGAAGTGAAAATATTAAATATTTCATTTACTCTAGGAGGAATCGAACTCGAACGAATCGTACAGAAACCGTTACAGTCACAAGCTTGTGTCCCTGCGCCACCACTGGCCTCAACTGAAACGCACTTAAATAGATAAATACACAATTTTAATCAACTTAGTGTAGTTTAGAAAAGGCGTGCAATACCTTAGGGAGGTGGATTATCCCTGTCTACGGGACGCCGGCTATCCGGCTGCCCGTCTGATTAATCACATATCAACTAACAAGCTTCAGCTTTCACGTTGAGCCGATACAATGGTGTGTTGGATTTCTTAGCGAACGTAATTGAAAGTAGAGCTGAGTGGATAAAACGATAAAACTTTTAATTCACAGCAGTAAAAAACAATAGGTGTTCAATCTAAAAGAAATATTACAGAAAGGCTATGCTTTTATAACGTAATAAAACCAGGATTGTATTATGTTATATTTAGCGATCATATTGAAATGGATAGTCGAAAGGCAGCGTGGTATTGTGAAACGGTGTTAAAATGAAAACGGTTTGATAGCTGTGGGTTTGATTCCCACTCAGGCGAATAATTTATTATTATTATCTCGCCCTGGTAAGTTTTAGTAAACTCTGGTCAGAAAACCACAGACCTTCTCTCAGACTATTCTGCTAAATACGGAATAAAACGTTACGCAAAAAAATTATCAAATGGAATGGACCTTTTGAGAGTCAATTTTAAATCTAAATTCCTACCGTGTTGACTTGAGTATTTTCGATAAAAGATAATAAAGATATTGTATCACTTCAAACACCTAATAATGTATAAAATTGTAAATATATTACAATTTTACTCCCCGATTCAATTTCACAGACCAAATATACTGATAAGAGACTATTTCAAGGCAGTCTATTTAAATTACTGTAGAGACATCTCGACGTAAAGCACCTAAAAAGGATTTCGAGAAGGAAATAAAAAATAGGGTGAGAGGAAAATTCAGCAGAATATCGCTGAATGAGGGGCGGAAACTAAATTTAAACCACACGGCTAGAATGGGACCTGTTCACGAATATGGTCGGGTTTTGTTTATAAAATTGTACAATTTTTCCACTTTTGATGTGGGGTTAGTAAAAATTCTTAGAAAGTAATATTGTAAGACTTTTTACTAAGAATATGAGGCCAGTCATGACGCAGGGGCACAAAGTGTGACTGTAAAACCGACTGGTTGTGGGTTCGATCCCCAC
>DWAN01003439.1:0-13444 GCA_018230445.1 Heliconius hewitsoni
TTACGACACCACCAGTACCAGGATGATCCTATTCTAGGCCAGGATCACACGGCACGGCAGGATCCTGATTAATTCATAAAACAATTATAATTATACAATATACAACCTAGCTAATTGACTGTGTCTACTGTCGTTGTTGTAAGATTTATTGTCGGAAATACCTGATAAGCGTTCCAATTATCCTGGGCAATGAGTCGGCATTTAGGCGTCTTATACGACTCCTATAAACACAATATTTCATAAGTTCAAGTATAATTACACATATTTGATTTCAAGCCAGTCGTGGCGGAGGATCAGAACCGTACAACTGTAAACGTGATGGGTTGTGAATTCGATTCTCACTAGAGGAAATGAAATATTTAATATTTTCATTTCTTCGGTCTGGTAACGAAGCTGCAGCGTTGAAATCCGTCATTGAACACGCAATTTTTCCCAAATTCGGGCGAAAAATAAAGAACGGAAGAGAGGAAACGGAGTGTCTTGACACTAGATTCCCATGTTACCTCTGCCTACCCTGCTATGTGCGGAATACTCGTGAAGCTAATTGTATTAACTCAAATAACGGTGGTAACAACGAGCTGTAGCGGCCATAAGCCGTAGTACGGTACTTCTATATATATTTTTATCATTTTTAAATAATATTTTCTTTTTTGCTCGATTGTATATAGATGCTTACTTTGTAGGCTTAGGGATCGGGGTCGATCTATGAAAGAATAATTACCCTAGGGACAAAAGTAAGCTGATGTTGGTATAACGCATTCAATATCGGTTGACAGTTTTTCATACAGGAAAATAATAGGGGTTTCTTTATGTTTTCATACGTGATATTGAGATTTTGTAATATATATTATATCACGAAGAATTGTATAGCCTATAACGTGGACCGTGTTGGAGGGTGCAGATTCAAATAGTTTCTATTTTTTTACGATTATTTATTTAACTAGTGTTTGAACTACTTATTAACTATAATTAACATTTCATTTCTACTTTTAATATTTTTCTTGATGGATTAACGTGTATAAAAATAATATAAGCGTTGGATGGATTATTTATTACTTACTTCGGTCCAAGTAATTTGCACTGGTTTTACTTGCACTAGCTTTTTAACGAACTTGAGTCCGAGCACCATTTCGCATGAAGTGAGAGAATATGAATTTAAAATAAATATTATATCAAAAAATCTCTACGTATAATTCATTCGTGTTAAATTGCTGAATCAAGCTGAATATGGTTGATGGCTCCCTACGGCGAAATAAGATAGCACTAGAATGAAAGTGATCTGGGTACTTTGGTACTTTGATAGTTGGAACCGTAAATGCTTGTTATATTTTAGTAAATATTTATTTATATGAAAAACTAAAATTTTATTATATTTAAGTATATTAGGAGTTGAAAGAATTATGAATGTGTTATGTACTAATGATGCTAAAATATGAATTAGAGTGAATGAAAGAATGTATATGAAATTGGTAAGGTACCACATTTGTTTAAATTTTATGTATACCTGCATGAATTGATGATATTTTCAAGAAAAAATAATTCACGACGTTGAGTAACTTCATTTCGTAGATAAATTTTTATATACAAATATTTATTTTTAAACAAAGTTCAAACTTTAGTTTAGCTTAGAACAAATTCTTCAATTTAATTAAATAAAAAAAATGCTAAATGTTCAACGCTTATATAGTCTTGTTTTAAATAATAGATACTTTATAAATGACATAATATTTTTTTACAATACTATCTCGTCCCAATAAATAAAAAATGAATAGCTATTTCGTTCTTCAATATTATTTCCATGAGTGGAGCATATTTATTTGATAAATATAAACACAATTTACAAGACGTTAGGCATGAAATATTTCTTATACATGTTAGATCTCTATGCCTAGTTTCTATATTTTGTAAAGAAATTGTTGTATGTTCTTCTTTTATATCATTCAATCAATTTTCATTCTTTTCTTATTTTTTTAATAAAAATATATAAAAACACAACAAATTACTGAAATTGAAAGTTAAATAAGCTGTTTGACTAAACGCGTTGTGTTAAAAGAGATAATGCTCTTTGACATACACATAGTACAGGTTTCTAAAGCTTTGTTTCCCCAACATCGAACGTACGTAATTATCGGCATGAATCTGTTTGCTATAGCTAATTAACACAAAGAGTGATTGATTGATAACCGTAGGAGACTGTTAACATTCCATTCACCTACTCAGCATAAAATTGCTATATACCAACTATAATTATTTTATCATATTTAACCTACATTACGGCGAACTATTTTTCTTGCAACTCGAATTTCACTTCGGTTATTTGGAAACGTTGGATATTTTGTAAGCTTTTTACCTCGCCTACTAGAAAATATAGCGAATGAAAGAATTATTTTTCAACTATAAAGACTTTTAAATTTATAACTTTTAGAGTCATTTACACGTTACACAATATATATGAATTATTTCGTTTTCTAGTATCAGTGTATTATACATAAAATATTATTTATTTTATTTGGCAAGCATTTTTTTCACGACTAAAAGACATCAAGCTTAAATGAAAAATTTGATATCACAATAAAGCTAGCTGTTTGAAACTGTGTGAACACACCGAGGGAGTTATGTGCAATTGTTTTCAAAAACAAGTTATTTTGCGTTATAAATTTTCTATATACATTTTGGGAAAAAAAAATATTGTAAAAATTTTATACGATATTTCTGAAAAGACGCAGAACTTAAATTTTACAGTAAATAAAATAAAGCTCGTAAAACCTTTTACAGCTTAATAAATTAAGATTAAATTATACTTTTATCAGAAACCTTAAGTAACTTTCGAGACGTAAATATGTTATCTTTATAATAAAGTCGACCTAAAACTCACAAAGGGGGACTCTCTGTCTACGACATTCAATATCACATTTTGAAGGGTACAAGCTTCGTCACAGGTGAACGATCCCGTATTGTGTCACCAATCCAATTACTTTCGTGATTCTATTGAAGATTTCAATAAAATCTTTGTATGTACATACACTTGAGCTTGGTAGGGTGGGTAGTTTATGTATGTTTGTAACCTATCTATTTTATTTGTTTATTTTTTGTGAAAATGTAGTAAATGTTTTAGTAAAATTATTCTTTTTTTTTTTATTAAAATTATATAGATATTATAATTCACTTTTAATCTACATAATCATTCTTACCTTCGCCTCTTATGTGTTTTCTTCCTGTCGTGGGTAGGCGGGTCGCTAGTAGCGCCCACGTCGCCCTCTGCGCTCTGTCCGGCTCCCATACTATCCCATGCCACTACACACACCGTCACTGACACACGACCTACGGCACTCCAAAACAACCCTTGAGTATACACAACCCTTATTTCAAGGGTAACTTACCCTTATTTTAAGGGTAACTTGCCACTATACGAGTGCCGTGGTTAAGCCACGTTATGTCCGCGCGGCCCGCGATGTGAATGTGAAACGTACCGTCGCACGCGCATACCGCACGTTACATTACTCTTAATTGTCCGAGTTTTCAACGAACATCTTATGGTACTTGAAATTGAATTATCTCTTAGTGTATTAAGGACAATAAATTATATTGTCTTGATGTTTAAAAATAGAACGTGAGTAAAGTGGATTGAGCTGTTTGTTATTAGTATTTTTTTTTCTGTAAGTGTTGTTATTTTCTCTATTTTAATGCTATTGCTTAAATACTAGTAATCGTCTCTGTGATTTCTCCTCGTTAGTGATTCCAAATAAACAATTTGCGATATCCGTAGTCCGTATTACTCATATATTTTTAATTTTCCTTATAAGAGTTAAATTCTTCCATTTTAGTAAACATTTTAATCTGTGAGTTCAACGGGCTTAAAAAATGGGATGGTATTTTTTAATTTAGCAATCTGTGGTTTTCCTCACGTAAAGCTCTAAGCAAATAAGCTCCTGCGACCTTGGCATTTCACCGTCGCGAAAACACAACCTAAAAGATATTTCATTAAATAAGTATATATTTGCTGTGAAGAGAGTACATACATATTTTTAATCCCTTATATTTGATTGTTTAGGTAAATTTAAGAAGATAAAACGTACGTGTGGAAGATAAAATGAACGTATATGCGGGAGCAGAGATTGAAAGTTTCATACAAAATATTGTTAATAAATATTTTTTATTGTTAATATAAATAAATAAAAAATTATACTATTTGAAATATTTTGCTAAATAACCTTAATTGCATTACGTCAGTAAATTACGCAAACGTACTGGGCAAATGTGCTGCACGTGGAGTCTATTTAAATATATAAACATGACCCTATATAAATTTCTACATATAATATTAAAATAACAGCAACCCACGATTGATGATTGATCGATTGAGTTTTATGCTAACTACTAATTGACATACATATAAACTGATTATAATTTTATAAAAGTTAGTTTACTCACTACACTCCAGATTTCAGGTTATATGAATTATATTGTGAGATCCGTTTTACTAAAATGAAGAAAATATATATTAAACATTAAATTAAATCAGCTTCAAGCTTATCCCGTCCGCAGCAGGGTAGGCAGAGGGAAGCTAGTGTTAAGATACTGTTCCCCACTTTCCGCTAAATTCTGGAGGCATTGCGTGCTGAGCGGCAGAATTCAACGCCACGCCTTGCCTGCACACTAGAGCGAAATAAATATTTATTAAATAATAGGTTTAGTATTTCAGTTATGGTAGTTATGATTCGTGGCTTGCTGTACATAATTGTATGCAATGAACTTTGAAACCACTTCGCACGCGTGAAAACTCACTTCGTGCACGTTTCCGCCTCTACGCCTTAACGCCGGAAATTGTTTTCAGATTTAGCTTTTTAACGAATATAGAGTTTAGAGAGGTATTTTATAAGTTCGTTATTTATTTGAATTTAATAATGAGTATATTAAATTCAAATAAATAACGAACTTAAAACACTTTGCGGTGTTGAGTTCTGCCACTCAACACGCAATGCCCCCAGAATTCGGCAGAAAGTGGGGAACGGAGTGTTTTAATACTAGGTTCCCTCTGCTTATCCTGCTGTGTGCGGGATACAGCGTGAAGATGATTGATTGATTGATTGATTATCGACTATATTCGTACTTGCCATTATAAATGACAAATGATGGAAGTTAATATAGCTTATTTATACTATACTTTTGTAATGAAATCAGGAATGTCATCTGTCGTCTTCATTATGTTAAATTTTTTATATTTTAATATTATTGATTTTTATCAAAGGCTATTTCTTGACAATTGACGAAAAACGTCCGTTTTGGTTGTGAATGAATAGGAAACTTTGACTTTGAAACCAGTATCATTGGCAAAAGTATAAGTTTTTTCGTAAGCCACCTATAGGAACAAAGATAACAAAGTATATTTGAATTTCTAACGGTTACTAAGGTGGTAATTAATTGATGTAGCTCTTAATAAAAAATATTTTAATTAAATTTTATGTACGTATACGGATTATTTTGAATGAAGCACATTTAAATAACGCAATGTAAAGAACGATAAGACTGTAATCGCATTTTTATATTTTATTTACTTTTAATAACGATATTATTATATGTATGTATCATCGTTAATTTTATTGCTATATTTATTCGAAGTCGATAGTAATACGTGAAAGGAATGCAAAAAAAAGGGCTTAAAGGGCTTAACTAAAGTTGTAAGTAACCGAGTCTTGTATTGGAAAGTTAGTGACAGCATATAATATCCATAATCCGATATCAAAAAGTAATTACGTACGTAGGTAGGTACATATGTTAGATATTGCATTTATGTCTTTGAAGTTTTCGGTGATTTGTATGTTTCTTTTTTTTCTCTTATTTACATTTTATCAGACATCTTCCGTCTTTGGGAGACTATACAGAAAGTTCGGTCTTTTATTATTTAGAGTTATTTTTTTATAGATTTTAGCTTACTTTTCTCTTCGTCTCTCTGAAGAGAAAAATATTATTTATCTGTGAATCACAAAATGCTACTACTCGATGTCATATTAAAACCAGACCCGAACTAAAACATGTGTTGTTAATATATCAATTTTATGTGGGATTTGAACGTTCTTTACAAAATGTAGAGTCAGTCGAACATCATCTAAGGAATCAAAATGATTTACCTTCACGCTGTATCTCGCACATAGCATGATGAGTAGAGGGAAGTTGGGTACCTAGTGTAAAGAAACTCTGTTTCAAAATAACATACTTTAATAAATAGTTAAATGTACGATATTAAGAACAACAAAATATTCATAATTTTTGCAACATTTCAAATTTTTATTAAGTAGGTAAAGCGTTACATTCTAAATTAGTAAAAGAAAACTGCTTATGTTGTCGCGCTTCAGAGACTGCTTGCTGAGGATGTCTTCCGTTATTCTATCTCTGTTTTACAAAAGCATAGTGTATAGGACAGAAAGAGATGAAGCAAGCAACAGTTGTTATTATACTGTTAATGTCTTATGATCATAAGTGATTAATGTTCGTTACCGTTTGTTGGTCAGTATTACCGCGCGTTGTTACAGAATTTTGTGACTGTATGTGATTTTAGCACAAAATTCGTTGTAAGAGTTACCAAGATTTGTTTTAGTTTAATCCATACATATTTATGAGTAACCTACGTTTAAGCCAATGGACTTACTTTCCTTATCAGCTTCACGCTGTATCCCGCGCACAGCAGGGTAGGCAGAGGGAACGTAGTGTTAAGATACTCCGTTCCCCATTTTCTGCCGAATTCTGGAGGCAATGCGTGTGGAGTAGCAGAACTCTACGCCGACACCAGACACCTCGACACCAGAGCGAAGAAATGGAAATATAAATTTAAATAAATATTCCTTCTCCTCGAGTGGGGATCGAGCCCACAACCAGTCGGTTTTGCAGTCATACTTCGTGCCGCTGCGCCACGGCTAGCTTTCCTTTTCAATTAAAATAATTAATATAATTCTTACAATAACAAACAAAGGTTATGTATCTTTGGCTTTTTTTTTATAGCTCATTGTCATCAGCGAACTATTTATGAATCGTCATTATATTTGAAAATATGTGCGGGGAGACAGCGTGAGGTCTAAAAATATTTTTTTTTGCTTCACGCTGTATTAGAGTAGACATACCTAACGCTAGTGCTAGTGTTAAAACACTCCTCCCCATTTAGACACTTCCGTTTCTGACTTTCCGCCGAATTCTGGAGGCATTGCATGTCGAGTAGCAGAACTCCTAGCTGCGTTTTTGCCTCATTACCAGAGCGAGGAAGTGGAAACATAACACATTTTATTTCCCCGAGTGGGAATCGAACCCACAATCTGTCCCATTTACAGTCGCACAATGGAATCCCGGCGCCACGATTGGCCTCACGTTATGTATTTTTTTAATAAATATACCAAATAATTGTCGAAAATCAGAAACAAAAATTGCAGGCGTCAATATCTGAAGCGCCAACATTCCAAAGCGAACGTTGAAGTTATTAGAAACAATACAAATAGTTTTTTCTACTTACTTCGTATTAAAGTTTTAATAATCATTTTAAATATTTGTTAATTTCCGAGTACGTAAAAATTTTTAAAGAACTATTATACCGAGAAAGTAGACAAAAATTTTAGCTACATAAGGTTTCCTTAATTATGGTAGTATGAAAAGAATATAAATTAGCATTCTACTCAGTTTTATTGTAAAATTTTGTTTTTCCATTTTCGTAGAGGCATTGTTTGTTATTTATAAGTAATGTTAACATTTTCTCGAGCTTCATGCTGTATCCGAGAGAGAACTTAGTGTCAAGACACTCCTTTCTCCACTTTCAGTCTGGATTCAAGACTGTAAAGTTTTGAATTGTTGAATGGACAGGAAATGAATATATATATACATATACATATATGTATATGTATATATATATTTTAATGGGGATCTAAGCCACAACCATCGCGTTGTACCTAATATCAGGCCATAATGGTCGATGGCTGGCTAACATTTTGAAACTAAGAATAAAGTATTAAAATTTTCTCGCTTAAACAACGCGTATACTTCGGTAATCTCCTTAATTAAACATATTTAAAACGCAGAAATAAACGCTTTCAGCGTTCATAAATGTTTTCGCTTATTCCTAGGAGTCTTAAACGTTTAATTAGATCATCCTTTATGCAGCATCCGCCCATAAAAATACATAGCGCAGAAAAACATAAATATACCAGACGTTTTATTTATAATACTTATATTTTTGCTTACCGTGGTAATTTTATTTTTGTATTATTTAATCCTTACATATAGAAATGCAAATAATATACATATATTATAACGTATATTTGCTTTATTTTCCATGAAAAATTATATATATATATATATATATATATATATATTCTTACATAAATTATTGAAGGAAATAGTTAAATTTTATTTTATCTCAGCATTTTGTTTAGTAAGAAGCCAGCCACTAAGAAGTCTTACCGGCTTAGTATAAAGTGAAGGCGTCTTTAATCGTTAGTAATTTATCTATTGTGCGACAATAATCAGTGGTTTTTAAAGTCGAGCTTTATAGACGTCCATTGTTCTGTTGAAAATTTTATTAATCAAGATATACTTACTATGCACAATATTTATTTGTGTGTTTGTCCAGTGCAGCACTAATATAAACTATATTATTTAAATTGCCTTATAGCTTATTTCTAGATTTTTACTGGTGTGGGTTCATATGTAAATCAATAAGTGACAAATCACTTATTGATTTAATTTGACACAAATGTCAACAAACTATTTGACACAAATGTCAACAAGTTAAAAGGAATGAAAGTAACGACACATTACAAGAAATAAATAAACAAAATCTTATACATATCTTGGTTACCTTTGAAGTCAAACTATAAAAATATTAAAAGGAAAATACAAGTCCTGAATTACTTCAACTTATACTTTATTCTACAAAAGCTCTGCAAAAAGCAGCTGTGACTGTTCCAAGTCACACTGCTGAGATTCTTTATTTATATAACTGCATAGAAGTTTATCGAATAAGTTACCTGTCCACTCTAAGCTTTATTCACTTACCATTCGAATACGTAATCGGATCAATTTGTACTTTATGCAATGTAGTGCATATGAATGGGTTTATTAAGTACTAGCAACCCGCTGGAGCCTTCGCCCACTAGAAATATATAATCTTTTATTTACTAATCTGCATCGTTTTCGATTTCTAACAATAATATTAATTTAAAAACAATATATATATTGAAAAGCAAAGTATCAGATAATTCAATAAAACAATTATTTTTAGAAATTCTGTCAAACTACATATATTCTTTTTTCTAAAAGAAGCCAGTCATGGCGCAGGAGCACAAAATGTGAATATAATATCGACTGGTTGTGGTTTCGATCCCCATTCGAGAAAGTGAAATATTTATTTACATTTTTATTTTCATTTCTTCGCTCTGGTGTCGAGGCCAAGCTAGGCGTTGAGTTCCTCAACACGCTATGCCTCCAGAAAGTGGGGAACGGAGTGTCTTAACTGACAATAGGTTCCCTCTGCCTACCCAGCTGAGTGCGGGATACAGCGTGAAACTTATTTAATTTTTTTATACATATATTCTTTAAAATGGTTGTCTATAGCTTTTTTATTTATAAATCATCATGTGAAATTTTCATTACTAAACTTTTTAGAAAACGTATAAAAATTTGAACGTAACTCATACGTTTTGAGAACTCGAACGTATATCTTAGTGGTCAGAGCGCTTGGATGGTTTCCAAGAGGCGCGGGTTCAAATACCGCTACGTTAAAATTTTAAGACGTTTTTTAAAAAGTATTTTTCATTCCTAAGTGTAGGATACACACTTCAAAACAAACACTTTAAAAATTATAAAAATATTTGCATTATTTTTTATTTTGTAGTAATATAATGATTTACATTATTGTAATGAATGCTTAAAAAAACAAGGATCTAGCTATCCTACCTATCTAGATCTATCTAATCTATTTCAATATGAAAATGGACGTTTAAAATGTTGGACAGTTGGTTAAATTAAGCCTATCAATGTGTCAATAAACTTGTATTGTATAAAATTAAGTGCAACAGTTCTTTCATTAAGTGTTTCATTGCAAATCTTTTATGTAAAAATAGATATTTTGTACATAACAGATTTTTTAACAGATTATTTCATAAACTGTCATATGACTGACACGCGAAAAAATACGCAAAGGCATTTTTAATATCCGTTTTTCCTTTATGAATTTTCAATAGCACACAAGCTTCTTTATTGCATCCGACCCTTTTGTTGACTACAAATACGACATAATTACATTCACGAAAAATACCAAATTCACGACAAAATTCTTAAAATATTGGTTTTTATGTAAAATTACCATATTTTTATAATGTAGGTAGAAGTAGCTTTTGGCACATAAATAATTTGAAAAATCATTGAATGTTGATCTACGAATGCCACATAAATATGTACATATATATGTATGGAAAGTCAAGGTGGGCTTAGTTTATACATATACATACAATATACATATGTATTAGGTAGCCAAGAAATTTGGGTCTTACTAAAATGTTATAATATAGGCGTTGGAATCAACAGCAATGTTATGTTAGCATTTAAAAGTTATATGAATTTGTGAAATTGTTTACGTGAATTTACGTTTAAAAAGAAGTAGTTTATTGAAACTTATGTTTTAACTTTTAGAATAGTTTAATATCTATATAATGTATAATATTAAGGATCCTAAAGATTTAATAACAAGGTTTTACATTAATTATTTTTAAAATTATAAGATTTTTTATTTATTGCTCCTCTTCTACATTCTTAAGGTATTCATCTCTATATGATTAAGACATTTATTAGGGCAGTACCACGGTAAAGTGTCTTTATAATACACTAAAACCATGAGAGAATGCCAGTAACGTAGAAGGTGAGAATAAAATGTTAGGTTATGGAGTGCCTTAACTGCCTCATAAAATATATGAAATTTTTAGAATATATATTTATCTACACATAGCCTTCTTATAAAAGAATACGAGTAATAATTATTTTATAAAGAAAAATAATATGATCATAAACATAACAAAAATTATAAAAGCGTTTTGTGTGTCTATTTATGATATATGTAATATATTTTTATGATATTCTCCTTCAACAATATGAGAGGAGAATGGTTACGATCAATTCAAAACTTCTCGGCAATTTAACGATGTAAGTCAAGAAGTATCTAGTCGTGCAATTTCAGCTCCCGGAAAACTCACGTAGGGACTTGGAATAACTCTTTCGTAATCCTTTCGTCGAATTTACTACCTGCTAACCTACCATTCGTTAGTTATCTCCATAAAAGTGAACATTAATAGTTAAACTATGAAACTAGCCTGAAAAACCTACTGTCATAGTATGAAAGGTATCGCGTTAACTTTTAATAAAGCGCTTATCGTGATGAAAATACTGTATCAACTATTAACACTAGGCTCAGTTGTGATGAGATAAAGTTGTTCTTGTTAATTGAAGTTAGTCAGTCACTTCACACCGCACTTTTAGTTGACTAAAGCTACTTTTTAAGTTCACGCTGTGCTTTTTAATCATAACACACTGACCATCTCAATATTATACTTAATATAGTTGGCCTTGAATATAATGCTATTGCTTATTTAATTATTATAATTAGTATATTATGTTATATATATTATTATGTCAGGTGAGCCGTGGAGCAGGGGCACAAAGTGTGACTGTAAAGGGTTTGATCCCCACTCGAGGAAATAAAATATTATTTACATTTATATTTTCATTTCTTCGCTCTGGTGTCGAGGCAAAGCGCGGCGTTGAGTTCACTCAAAACGCAATGTCTCCAGAACTCGGCAGAAAAGTGGAGAATGGAGTGTATTAACACTAGGTTCCCTATGTCTACCCTGCTGTATGCGGGATATATTGTGAAACTGATTTGATTTCATTTTAATTTATATTGTTCATTTTTCTTAAATTCATATTTCATATTATATTTATATATATTTCATATTGTTCAAAATAAATATACTTGTAATTTGCAAGAACTCACTTAACAAATACCCAAAAAGCGCGACAACTAAGTATATTTGAGTTTCTAACGTACGCTTGGAATTGAGTGTAGCTCGTTAAAATACTTACGATTTACTGTAGGTACTAAGTGTATTGGATACTTTTGCTGCTATACAATGTACATATTGGAACTAAATGATTAGCTTTAAACTCGACTTAAAATTATAAGTTTACTTGCAATGTTGGCGTAAAGGATTTTTTTTTAAGAAATTTTCTTTAACCTTTTAAAACCCAGGTCTATCCAGGCTTTAAAAGGTTAAAAAAATAATTTTTATTTCTTACAAATATAAATTATAAATTACAAATATTGTTTAATTGTCAAAAAAAAAATTTTCAGATTTACGCCTCTGTGAGGAATTTTTGAAAATATTTTTCATAAATGTTGTAAAGCTGCAAACTGCAAAAGATATTGCACTCCTTCGTGTGTTCTCCATACAACGTAACATTGGGGAAGTCAATAGTGCACAACTGGCACGCTCGAAGAGCCATAAATTAAGGCATGAACTGAAAGATGTTGCAGAAATCATATTTACATAGATAGACTCAAAGAAACGGTCCGTAGAAAACGAATATTATGTTTAGCCACATCCCAATTTAACATCAGGGAGACCATTTTCCAATTACTTTTTCTTATTATTATTGTCATTTGCAAAGCTGTTTATGGTAGCGCGATATTTTATTCTTATTCATCCAGTTGTCTGAAATGACGTTGCGAAGACAATATTGTATAAAGATGTCACGTAATTTCCGTACTATTTTCTTTTTTAGTGAATACAAAGTAGCTTCGCCGATTTATTTCTTTTATTTTGTTATTTTTCAAACGTTAACACGATAAAATGTTCTAAGAGATTTCTTTTTTTTTCTATAACTTCACACGGTATTCAGCATATAGTTGTGTAGGGAGACCTAGTGTTATATCACTTCTACCCCCAGTTTCCGCCTATTTTTTGAGGCATTGCGTTTTGTGTGTATGTGCGGGTGGCGGGCCGCGCATTGCCGTATCACCAAAGCGAAGAAACGAAAATATCATTAAATAATATAATAATCCCTCTAACAGGGACCCTGATGCCACTGCGCCATAACAGCCTCAGCGTAGCCACTTAAACCTTTAAAATATAAAACTCGCATGCAAGTTCTTTGGTAGGCTTAAACTCCACTCAGTTCTTTTAATTTTAAAATTACCATAAAGTATTAAGTAGAATTTTACTCGGTGGAGGTTGGAAAAGTTTGCATAAACTTCAGAAGGACTCTCTTCATAACGTGAAAATTAAAGAAATAATTGGTACAAAATGAAAACTTGGCTTTTTGTGGTTGTTACGTTTCTATGAATATTAATAAAATATATTATAGTTGAGTTCTGCCACTCAACACGCAATGCCTCCAGAATTCGGCAGAAAGTGGG
>DWAN01003440.1:0-13443 GCA_018230445.1 Heliconius hewitsoni
CTGCCTACCCTGCAGTGTGCGGGATACAGCGTGAAGCTGATTTATTTATTTTAAATTATATAAATATACATATTTTTCTAATAAAATTTTACAGTCAGACCTTCACGACTATAAATAATATTGAAGTTGCTTATATATTTATGTATGTTTGTACCTGTCTTCCTCTTTCAGTTACCCACAACTGTTGAGTGTACTTCCAAAATTTCGTTAATTGGTAATCTAAAATTAAATGTAATTTTAGTTGATATAACATTCAATATAATATTTTTATCCCGGAACCCATTTCAAATATGGAAGAATTCAATGCATAAAATTTAAATAAAAAAAGGGAATTATTGCATGAAATAACTTTGTCAGTGCCCATCGCTTTGTGGGAAGAGGAGCTCGGGACAGAGATTGGCACTTGCGTTATACGTATAGTGTGCCTCGTAAGATTGCCCCCTTTTACATGTGCATTATCGCTCGCTTCCACAGTCCGAGCCAAAACCATATTTTATACTATAATAAAACTATAATAATATTTGCCAACTACGCCTCAAGGACTTACAGAAAAGTATATATTATATTTTAGATTAGCTTTATAATGCTTGCTCTTTCAGTCCTAAGAAATTACATTTAATATTTTAACCTCTTTGCCCTGGTGTCGAGGCAAAGTACGGCGTTAAGTTCCGCCACTCAACACGCAATGACTCCAGATTTCGACGGAAACTGAGGAACGAGAACGGAGTGTCTTAATTAACACTAGGATCCCTTTACTTACTCGGATACAAACGGAATACATTAAAACCATATAAAAAACAAAATACTTGATAATCCTTGATTTTTCAAAACATCGATCAGTTCCTTGGTGATTTTTTCATACGTATTTAGAGCGTATTTGCTTGAATACGCCAGTTGCATCGCAGTGGCTATGACGGTAGCTGCTAACATCTTACCAGAAACGAGGCATATTGCTAAAATTATCATAGGAACTAGGTCCTCTAGAACGAACTCATCGCCTCCGGTCGATGTTAGCTCCGCGACTATAACGTAGAACGAGGTCGTGTAGTCCCATTCGCGTTGGGGTGTGTCGCTATAATATTGGATTATTTTAAAGTTTTAATCCGTTAAAATTAAAAAATATATATTTTATAAATTTAAATTTATACGTGCTTCAAATGTTTAAAATCACAATAGGAAAATCAAAATAAAATAATGGGAAACGAACTCATAACCATCGCGTTTTCCCACTCAAGACATTTTTCCATTTTGCCATATAGGGTGTTAATAAAGTAAAGCACAATCGAATGATGTACGGAGGAAGCTTAGTAAGTTAAAGGTTCTCTTTATACCCTTTTACTTTGTAAAAGTGACGTACTCACTCGTCAAGTAAATAAAGTTTAACAGTCCTCAATAAGCTGAAGGGCGACGTGGCTATGAGAGTCACCAGCCACGAGCACGTGAGGGTGTGGAGCACTAAAATAACTATGAAAATCGTCATTGTCGACTGAAAATTAAAATATTTATATTAAATAGTTTATATTAAAAAATTAAATCAGCTTCACTAAAGACACTCCGCTCCGCACTTTCCGCCGAATTCTGCAGGCATTGCGTGTTGAGTGGCGGAACTCAACGCCGCGCTTTGCCTCGAAACCAGAGAGTCCCAGAGAAATATAATAAATAAATATTTAATTTCCTTGAGTGGGGATCGAACCCACAACCAGTCGATTTCGCGCTCATACTTTGTGCCCCTCCGCCATTGTCATAAAAGTTATAGTCAGACGCTGAGCCGCTGCGCCATGACAGCCTATATTCTCTCAATTTAAATTAATTATAGATAATATTGAATTAAACCAGCTTCACGCTGCATCCCACACACCGGAGGCAGACGGAGCCACATGTGAACACACACGTTTCTCCACTTTTCGTCAAATTTATCGCGGTATTCCATGTTGAGTGGCGGAACCCACTGGACATTTGCCTTGGTGCCAGAACAATGATTTGATAGTAATTAAAATATTAATAAATAATATTTTATTTCCACTAATGGCGATCAAACCCACAATGGTCGCGTTACAAACACACCGCCCCTGCGCTACAACGGTCCCTTATTATATTTAATACAATATATAAGGTTATAATGAACAACGTACACTACAACAACATAGTATGTAAGTAACATAGATATACGACGTCGCTATGAGAAACCGCAAGGTTAATTTGGCTTACCACTGATCCCGCACAGACATTTGTAGCATCTGTTTACGTTATATCAAAATTCTTATACATTAAACACAGTTTTGCATAGTTTGTAATATAATACCTAGTAGTAGTACGGTAAAGTAAGTATATTATATTAGTGTCTGCTGTAGTGATCGTAGGTTCATATATAAATTACAATTTTTATACATTTTTGTATATGTTAAGTCACGTTCACGTAATTTCGAAATAATTTACGGCTTTTCCAACATATACGGAGATAGACATAGGGAACCTAGTAACCTGGTAGTAAGACTTCCCGAATCCCACTTCCCGATCAATTTGCAAGACTCCATGTTCAGTGTTAGAACTCAAAAAATAAATAAATATTGTAATACTACCGAATGCTGATCGAATCCATCAAACATTGCGTTTACAGTCAAGTCACTTTAAAAAATATTTTTGAATTTACTAAAGATTAGAATTTTAATCATTTATAACAAAAATAAACAAATCATATAAATGAGAGGAGATTTTTTTATATCACGATATAGATATTTAATAGATTAATCGAACATTGTTTCATCCAGAATACTCAACTAATTGAATACGAAGTGGAGAGTTCTGATGTGAACGTGGTAGATTATGTAAAACTTAAATAGTTATCGAAAATTTCAATAATCATTCATGTCCTCAAATATGGTAAGTTTCAATTTATTCACGTTTATATATTGAAGTCGACAGTCGTGGCGCAGAGGCACAAAGTGTGACTGTAAATTAACTGATTGTGGGTTCGATCCCCACTCGAGAAGATGAAATAATTTTTTTTAAGCTTCACGCTGTATCCCGCACACAGCAGGGTAGGCAGAGAGAACCTAGTGTTAAGACACTCCGTTCCCCACTTTCTCAACAGACAGAACTCAACGCCGCACTTTGCCTCGAATTTTAAGTAAATAATAATGAAATATTTACTTATTCATTACTTCGCTCTGGTGTCGAGACACGCAATGCCTCCAGAACTCAGCGGAAAGTGGGTAACGGAGTGTTTTAACACAAGGCTCCCTCCCTCTGCCTACCCTGCTGTGTGCGGGATACAGCGTGATGCTTATTTATTACAATGTATATAATCGTTGTTAATTCACTTCAGTTACACCCACTTGCTTCCAAAATAATACACAATAGCCTAAAGCGATTGTTGGTCGCTGGATAATTTGTGAAAATATTTTGGTCCACAATGTTCACAATGTTTTTATTCGCAAAAATGTTTTGGAAAATGTGTTATTTTACGAAGCACTTTTAATTTCACTCTATATCTGGTGGTCAGTGGCTGGACTCAACGTCAATCATTGTATCGTTACTAGAGTGAGCAAAAAGTCTCTCTCTCAAAGAAATTAAAATATTTAATTTCCTCAAATAGGAACCAAACCCACAGCCTGACGCGCTTACTGTCGTACCCTTGTGCAACTACTGGCATAATAAAATGTTGAAAAAAAAATTAATTAAAGCATAAAATATATTCGGAATACCTGTAGTGTTGTTAAATTATTAGTGAGCTCAGCAGAAGTTTTGCGATAGAATTCCACTAAATATTTGAGTCTGAATAATTTATTCGCTCGTAAATAGTGCATTGCTAGCGGTGGGTTTCTGGAAAAGAAATAATTCAATACTGGAAATGAAATTACGAATCATTGCATTTGTTTTTTATGATTAATTCGAATTTTCTTTTAATAATAGATTTATTAGAAGCAAATCGTAAACAATAAAAGATTATATAACGCCATAATTGGACTGGAAGCAACCATAAGCATAGTATATTTTAATTAGGTAAACGCGACAGGTTATGGATTCGATTACCAGTCCAGGTAATAAAATAATTAATATTTTCATTTCTTTACTCTGTTATCGAGACAAAGCGCGGCGCTACTCAAAACGCATTCGTGAATTCCCCGGAAAATGGAGAACGGAGTGTCTTTACACTAAGTTCCCTCTGCTTACCAAGCTTAGTGCACAATACATCATGACTCCTAAAAAAGGAAAAAATATATTTTAATAACGTATTTCAGATAAAAATAATGAAATGTTTTATAACAATTTATATATATAGTACTTATATAAATAATATAAAGAAAATAAAGTCTCACGTAAAACAAAAACCGAATAATTCAAACGGAAAATTCGTCAATAAATCCAACCACAGCCAGAGTTTGTGCCTGTAATATCTAGCGCGACATTTAGATGGCTCTATTATGAGATTCCCATGTCGGTTCACAAATCCCTGACAAATGAGAGTTTTATATAAATTTTATTCAAATAAAAGTTTAGAAAATATCTATATTAAATCTAGAAGTCAGCCGTGGCGCAGAGGTACAAGCATGCTACTGTAAACGCTACAGGCTGTGGGTTCGATTCCCACTCGACTAAATGGTATATTTAATATTTTCATTTTCCTCGCTCTGGTAACGAGGTAAAACGCGGCGTTGAATTCCGCTACTCAACACGCAACGCCTCCAAAATTCAGTAGAAAGTGGCAGATGGAGTGTCCTAACACTAGGTTTCCAGTTTCTTTATGCCTACCCTGCTATGTATGTGATACAGCGTAGAGCAAAAAAATATTTGTTCAATACAGATATTTTAAACAAACTAAAGTCAAATAAATTTCAATCAAAGATACTTATGACAGATATCTAAATCAATTAAAATATAATTTTAGGTTTTGTTTTAATTCATATACTTTAATAAACTATAATATAAATAAAACAATAAACTTACCTGATGCATAGATAAATAAAGGTAGATATAAAAGAATATATCAAATATGGACTGTAACCAGAATATAATATAGCAATCGTTCAGAGTGACTATTTCATACAAAGCCAACACATAATTGGCGACTGCCATAGTGCACGTGGTGTAGCCTAAACCCTTAAAATAAGTATATTTTTTTAAAATATATTATACATAGTTATAAAAACGTAACATAAAATATTCATAGTTTGTTGTTTATCTTTTTTATTTAAGATAATAATATAATTATCAAAATAAAATAAATAACAAAGTTAAATTGAGGCCAGTTGTGGCGCAGGGGCATGGGTTCGGTTCCCACTAGAGAAAACGAAATATTTAATGTTTTCACTTCCTCGTTATAGGAACGGAGCAAAGTGAGGCGTTGAGTTCCACTACTCAACGGGAACGTTAGTGTCTTATGAGATCGGAATATCTTAGCACTAGATTCCCAGGTTTTCTCTGCCTACACATATACATAGCATACGGTTAAAAATATATATATAAAAATGTTAAATTACACTTAAATTTGAAAATACAAACGAAATCGTTTATAGTAAATAATAGACAATTACAAAACAATGAATTTAACTTCATTTTTGTACAAATGGTACGCGTCTCAGTATTTTTATGTTCACAAAGTGCGGTATTGAATACGATACTCAGTACACAATATCTCTAAGTAGCTTGGAGAAGGATGACGGAGTGACGTCATTAGGCCCATTGTCTGGCCAGAGAATGTCGTAGGGTTTCTTTTCATAGACTTAACTATAATACACGGAAAGTAACTATAAAATTCGTATTAAAGGAAATGTGCATATAAATTAAGATATTTTTATATAATGAATAGTTAAACAGAATTCACTTTATATTCTTTACGTATATGTATATTTTTTTCAGCTTCACGCTACATTCTGAATATACCAGGGCAGTGTTAAAAAAATCCGTTTCCCACTTTTCGTCGAATTTTCAACACATAGCGTGTTGAGTGGCGGAATTAAACGCCGCATATAGTGTTGTAAATGATAAATGTATATACAATTGTAGGCTCTTACCCACAAAAACAGAAAATAATTAAGTATTAGTGTTAATTAAAATTAAGTATTAGTAAATAAGTATGTTCTCCATTGTTAGTTATAAATAATTTAAAATAGTTTCTAAAACTCGATATACCTGAAACAATCTCGAGCCCGGCTTGAAAAGATTATTCACGTCTAAATAGCTTCGGTATGTCATGACGCTAGCTACGGATTTAACTTGGCTTACGTTGCTTCTAGATTGAGAACTAGACAAGCTGTATTGACCTATTATAAAATGTAATTATCATAATATTATTGATTGGGTAGGAAACGGAGTGTCTTCACTCGTAACTTCCCTCTGCCTACCCTGTTGTGTGCGGGATACAGCGTGAAGCTGATTTGATTTGAAATATATATTATTAAAACCAGTTTTCTTTGCAAACCATAAAGTACATATTATTTTTAAGAAATTTAACATATATTTTTTTCTTTTTTATATGTATTAAATTAAAATTTAAATCTTATTACCATATCTGCTGGAGCCACTTCTAGAATCGAAAGCCGAATCTTGTGACAGTAGATCTAAATCTGAATCTGTGAGTATTAATAAACAAATATATTATTTATGTTTAAAAAAAATTAATGTTAAGTTTCGCAACTCAGCAAGCAACGCCTCCAAAATTCAGCGAAAAGAGGGCAACGCAAGTGTCTTAACACTAGGTTCCCTCTAATTAAGGTAACCTTACTATGTACGGGATACAGCGTGGAACTGTATTATATAAAAAAATAAAACTCAATTTTACTATTTATTGCACAAGCAACCCAGAAACTAAAACTGATATATCAAAACAACATTAAACTTATAAATTGAAATAGCATTGTGCATCGCCCACTCGAAAGAAGAAACTTTTAATAAGACTACGAAAGAAGGAAAGTTTGATTCCAATTCTTCACCTGAGGAGTCATCCTCCGCGTTGTCCATGGATATAGGTAGAATGTAATCTTTGGACATCTGAAACGCCTTCTCCAACGGCGCTTGTATTTTAGGATAGTATTTAACTAAGTTAAAGAATGTCTGCGACGGAAGCACTAGCAAGTCTAAGTTTCGGCTTGCGAAAATTGCTACTTCGGAACTTGACATAGATTTCTGGAATTATTATTTTAGTTCAAACGTATTTTATGGTATATGTCAATGTCTATTGAATTAAATCATTCACGTTGTACCCCGCATACAGTAGGGTAGGCAGAGGGAACCTAGTGTTAAGACACTCCGTTCCCCACTTTTCGCCGAATTCTGGAGGCATTGCGTGTTGAGTGGCAGAACACCACGCCGCGCTTTGCCTCGACACTAGAGTGAAGAAATGAAAATATAAATGTAAATAAATATTTATTTCCTCGAGTGGGAATCGAACCCACAACCAGTCGGTTTTACAATCACACTTAGTGCCCCTGCGCCACGACTGGCCATAAAGATAATATTAACAAATAATAATTCAATCCCTCGAGTGAAACCACAACCGTAGCCTTACACACACTGTCATGCTATTGTCACTTTCGCCACGATGTCCTCTATGATTATTATAGCAACGTCTATTCTTAATATTTTTTTAATATTTTAAAAATAAAGTGACGATACTCACCCCCGAAAAATTTCCAAACATTCCACCAGGTCCCATACAAGTGATCATCTCGTATGAACTTAAAACGTCGACCTGAGAATTTAAATAAGATATATATCTTGTGAATATAATTGAAAATCTATTTAATCACTTAAGGCCGTCGTGATGCAAGGGTACAAGAGTGCGACGGTAAAGTCGATGGTTGCAGGTTCGATTCTCTCTTGGGGGAATGATGTTTTTTTTTATTTGAATATCATCAGTTCCTCTCTCTGGTAACGATACAAAGCGCGGCATTGTTCTGCGCCATTCATTCAGCGGAAAATGAGGAACAAAAGTAGAAACTGAAAAAAAACTTAATAGAAAAGTGAATATGCAGAGTAGACCTACACTGAAAAAAAAAGAAAGAAGATACAAAATATATGTATAGAAAAGACAATAAAAATATGAAATAAATACCTTTCCCCTGTAAATAATATAAACGTTTGTCTGCATGTCCTTACATTGCACGACAGTATCACTCTTAAGAAAATACATCTCGTGGAGATGCTGTGAGATGACCCTGATGAAAGAGCGTTCCACTTTACCGAACAGCGGCACTTCGCGGAGCGCCCTCTCGTACATAAAAACAAGCGTGTCCTCCATTAGCGCGGAGTTCAAACCTCGGCAGATTTTCTGGAGTTATAAAAATTAATCAAATAAATCAGCTTCATGCTTTATCCCGCGTATCGCAGGGTAAACAGTGGGAACCTAGTGTTAAGATAATCCGTTCCTTACTTTTTACCGCCAAATTTTTTAAGGCTATGAGTGTTGAGTGACGGAACTCAACGCCGGGCTTTTGCTTTGGTGCCAGAGCGAAGAAACGAAAATATTGATAGTTAATTTATTGCCGAATCCATAACCATCGAATCCATAACCATCGCGTTACAGTCACACCCTCTGCGCCACGATGGCCTCTAAATTTTAGAACTATGATAAACATTATTTAAATTAACCTGTTTTTGGATGAACAACAAGGCGAGCAATAGAAATCTCGCGATGTCGGCCAATTAGCGTCTACGTATCCTCTATCTAAAAGCTGATTCGGATAAGTAATAATGAAAGTTTGTTTGAATTACCTAAATTCAGGCACGAAGTAACTTTCATAAATCATCATAGCAGAAATAATACTAATTAATGGAATACCAAGTTGCGAAGTGGAACGTTTACGCACCTGTGGATCGCTACCGTGAGTTCTTTTCCAGACGTATTCGAAATACTTCAAAGTTTTCATAGTTAACATAGGATCTACGTTTTCTCGATATAAGAAGTCGGTCAAGTCTTTTATTTTTTCCTGTTTACAAATGAAATTCGTTAAAAGAATATTTTTATATCGTAGGAAATTCAAATTCCTTTCACGCACCACGGAACAGTGGAGTGCCCTACCCGCGGCAGTGTTCCAGGTCGATATGACATGGGTACCTCCAAAAAGCGCGTCTCCACCTTAAGGGCCAGCAACGCACCTGTAGCTCCTCAGGTATTGTACAGGGTCGTGGGCGGCGGTGGTTACTTACCTCAAGGTGACCCCAATGCTCGTTTGCACAAAAAAATGTATATTTTTTTAGCTTCACACTGTATCCCGCATATAGGGTAGGCACAAGTAACATAGTGTTAAGACACTCCGTTTTCCGCTTTCCGTCGAATTTCCAGTCATTGTGTGTTGAGAGGCGGATCTCCATACCGCACTTTTTCTTGATCCACGTGTTCTTTGGTCTAATTACCTCGTATAAGAGTAATTTTTCCTACACCTACTAAACGAAGAATATTAAAACATTCATAAAGAGAACAAGTTGCTATATAATATGTATACATCATCCTGAGTACTCTTAATCATACCTGATATTATATTCTAGTCGAATAAGGCTCGTCGTTTTTATGATTTCATTATAACGGTATAAATATTTTAGTAGACTTCTGTTTTTGATCCAACTTTTACGTTTTTTATAAAAGATCAACTATAGATAAATAAACGCGACAGGTTGTGGGTTCAGTTTCCACTTGAGGAAATAAAATATATAATATCCTCATTATTATATAGACTCAAGAAAAAGCGAGTTGACTTCAGAACTCGGAAAAGTAGGAACGGAAGTCTTAATGGGAATGGAGTGTTTTAACGTAAGGTTCCTAGGTTCCCTCTGCCGACCCTGCTATGTGCAAGATACAGTGTTAAGCTATTAATTTTGAACAACTACTTGTGTTCTACTTAAAAAAAAAATAGTTAATATGAAACTTCTAGAACATTTGCTAATTTAAAGTTAATAAAAGAACGTTTTGTGTAATAAAATAGAGACAAGGAATTTTTCATATACGAATATAATATTGACATACATCAACATTTTTAATAAAGCAAATTACAACTTTAATTTTGTTTTCAAATTGCCTTTTTTCATTATCTTTTTTTTCGATATTCTTTTAATATCCGTTACAAGATGATGCTGACGCCATGCCGCGTAGTCATAAGATTTATCATTTGAAGAACTAATAGACTAATAAACATACAAATTTTAGAATTCTCAATTTTGCTTGTACATTCTAATATTTTCCATATATTTATAGTGTAATAATAAACGATATTTATAATTTTCAATCAGAATTAGTCCCATAATAAATACCTTTTTTTAGCTTCACGGTGTATCCTGCATGTAGCCCGGTAGCCCAGTGTTAAGACACTTCAGACACTCCTCATTTTCCGCCGAATTTTGAAGTCATTGCGCGTGGAGTGGTGAAACTCAACGCCGTAATTTGCCTCCACATCAGAGCGAAGAAATGAAAATATTAAAAAAATAATTTTCTCGAGTGGTAATCGAGCCCACAATTTGTCGCGCTTACAGTAACCCGCTTTTGCCGCTACGCTACGACGGGCATCAAATTCTATAATATTCTATAATATCATATTCTATGATCCATACTTTGCAAAACGAATTCGTCCCAAAAAAGATCTACTTCTAAATATTTTGTGTTCTTTACAAAATGAACATCATGGTACATAATTAACCTACTTAGCTATTTAACAGTATAATTTTATTTTGTTTCATTTAGTATTTTTTTCCTTGATATATTCTGTAATTAATATATTATTAGTCCTCGCATATTTTTTAGGAGGGCAGTAGTGGCACAGGTGCACAAGAGTATGATTGTAAACGCGATTGGTTGTGGGTTTGATTCCACCTCAAATAAATTAAATATTTAATATTTTCAGTTCTTCACTCTGGTGTCCGTTGAATTCCACGTCAACACATGCAATGCATCCAAAAATCAGTGGCAAGTGGGGAGCGGAGTGTCTTAACACTAGTCTTCCTTAGTTAAGCTAAAAAGAAAAATATTTACGAAGTTCAAGAAGTTGGATAGAACACTAACTATAACTCAACTTACATTATGAGCTAACAGAGCGTGTGAAGCTGCCGATCTCGTAGAAGTAATATACCCATACATAAGTGCGAAGTAAAGAAGGCCGATAATTTGCAATACCATCGTCAACCACACGTCTATAGTATTGGATACAATTACTGGAGTACATCCACACCCTGCCATGAAAAAAATAATATTTTTTTGTTTTATATATTTTTTTTCAGCTTCACGCCGGTTTTATCCCGCATGTAGTAGTGTAGACAGAGGGAGCCTATTGTAACGACACTCCGCTCTCCACTTTCCGCCGAAATCGGGGAGCATTGCGTGCGGAGTAGCAGAACTTAATGTCGCCCTTTTACCTTGTCACACGCTTGTGCCTCTGCGCCGCGACTGGCGTCTTAGTTTTATATTTACGTTTAGTTAATTTTAATAGTATGAAAAATAAGGAATATATAGCAATCCGATTAAATCAAAAGGAATATGCAGAAAAAAAAATCATTTCTCTTTCGCCTCGTCCACTGTCATCCCTCCCCCCTCCCCCTCTGGGGAGTCCTCATGCTTTTTACGTGATCTTCCTCCATTTTTTTGATACTGTGTCTTCAAAAGTCAACCGAAGTCTCCGCCTACCTCTCTTACCACTCACTTTTCCATCATAATTCTTTTTTGCCATTCTTTCATCACTCATTCGTTCGACGTGCCCAGGCCAGCTGAGAACGTTCTTCTTCATTCTCACAGTGACATCCTCGCTAGTACCTGTCATTGTGAGTATCTCTTCATTGCAGATTCGATCAGCTAAGCAGACTTCGCATATCCTATGAAGAGATCGCCGTACACGTGTACGCCACTGCCATACAGCAGCGTAGGTATCAGCACTGCATTGTGTACGGCTAAACGTGCTGCTGTACTGACTTTTCGCTGTCTCATAAATGCAGCTAAGACACCATTAACCATGTCACCGGCAGCAATACGGCTTTTCGCATCCATCTCGTATCTTCCATCTCTACTGAACACACTTCCCAAATATACCACTTCATTAATTTGTTCGAACATCTTGCATTCCCTCCTTTCTTCATTTCTTTCTGACCAGAACCTTTGATTCATCATACAGTATTTGTACCTATAAGTTACTATAATATTAAAAAATGTTTATGCTTACCGACAAATATTTCGAATACCCAATAAAATACATGAACGTACTCGACGAGGGCAGCTAGAAGCAAAAACAAATAAACTATGTATCTTATTTAGAAGTTAATATTAATTATTCAGTTTGGATCTATTGGAGTTGGTCAGTAGTTGTGGTTTGAAGCCCAGTTACTTAGAAGTTTTCTTAGCTTACGTTTTGTATAAGCCCATGACTGTATCCTGTGTACCTTGATCGAATAATCGGTTTATTTAATGGAATGAAGCACCTGGTAGGTTTTAGGCCAGTCATGGCGTAGAGTACAAGCGTGTGACTGTTAGCCCCACAGGTTGTGAGTTCGACTCCCACTCGAAGAAGTGAAATATTTATAATATTTTATTATTTTCGCTGTGGTGTCGAGGGAAAGCGCGACGTTGATCGCCAAATAACATGCAATGCCTCCAGAATTTGGAAGAAAGTGGAATGTCCTAACACCTATGCTCTCTCTCTGTTCTTACCGTGCTAAACATCAGGTACAGCGTGAAGCTAAAAAAATTGTATACTATGTATTTAATTGATTGTAGCAAAATAATATTTATTACGTTTTGATTTATATTTCCCGCCAGTAAATGCGAGTATCCTTGTACAATTAACCATAATATTATACGTTTCAGGTACTGTAAAGGAATCACAAGAGTTCATAAAAACAAACGCAGACGCAAAGTTGACTATCGTCAAAGCGATCGGGAGGAACTTCAGAAGTACGACCACTTGATTCACTTCCATTATATCGCCTTCCCAATATTTGAATGTTCCAGTTATACGAAATATCTAGGAAATAATAGAAATTCATAAATGTCCTAATAATCATTATTCTAGTAATCCTATTAATATTATAAAAGTGAAAGTCTGTGGAGATATTTGCTTTGCTCCATTACCAGAGTGAAAAATTGAAAACATCCCCACTTTCTTTCTTTCCCACTTTCACGTTAAAGGCTTGTAAATTTGATCACATTAGGTAGTCGCATTTTTAGGGTTTTTTTATTGACTAGTTACAAAAACGTATATATTTCAAAAATAAGATTTTCTAAGATTTTTTCAATAAACATAATAAATAAAAATGTGAAAAAATCAGTGTTATAATGGTAATTTCAAATAAAATAATGGTAATTTCTGCGTAAAAAGGCCTTAATTAAACCCTAAAGCATTTTTGGGTGGCTCAATAGAATATTTAATAATTAATTATACTGTCGAGGCCAGTCGTGGCTCAGCTGCACGTAGTTTGACTGTAAAACCGACTGGTTGTGGGTTCGATCCCCATTCGAAGAGATGAAATATT
>DWAN01003441.1:0-13442 GCA_018230445.1 Heliconius hewitsoni
GATTGTATTATAATGGTGATTGGTGACGTTGATTGATTTGTGAGATCAATATAAGAGATCGTTGGATCGAACGCACTACCGCAAGGCGGCCGATAGGTTAAATAAACGCACGGCACACACCTTACAGTCGTGTCTCATTTGTTTTCTACATTAAAACAGGTTGTTAGACTCATAGGCGGACACTACTACATACACCAAAGTTCCAGTTGTGTATGTACACAGGAGTTCCAGGACATTAAATAGCACCACACACCCATACAAGACGGTCGGACACTACTACATACACCGGAGTTCCAGGACATAAAATAGCACCACACACCTACTCATCATACAACGAGTCATTGACAACTGTAGTAACTGTTTTACATATAAGTACGTCCAATACCATACAAGCTTTGCTTATGCATCGTAAGCATACCGCGAGACAACGTCGATCGCAGTTTTACAATAAAAAGCCATAACAATTTACCTAGCCAAGCATATTGATACTAGCGAAGCCAAGCAGCAGTCGGCCGACTCCAATATCAGTTATTAGTAAACCATAGGGTCATTGAACTCTAAAAGTAGTATAAATCGTAAATATTTTGTTACTGCCTAATATCTTTATGATAATTAATTAAATATCTTGACAGATTACCTTTATTGTAGGACATTAAATAGATTCATATTATATAATATTTATAAATTGTAAATATGTATTTTGATATAATAGTTTTATATCATATTATAAGTGATACTATTATATTTATAGTTCCTTTTATAGTAACATGTTAAATATTTACTATTATATATAGAAATTACATTTACAAGTTATTATAACTCACCAAACTTATTTAATTCTCATTTCACAATTCCTATACACGCATCTAACGAAGATGGCGGCTGGCATTCTGCGTACATTAATGTAATTGTAATTTGACATACCTCATAAAATCATATTCATGTATTTGTTTCCGTTTACTAAAATTAATAATAATCTCTGGATAATGACGGCATTACGTGCATTAATATTACTCTTCTTTGTTTTAATAATAAGCTAGTAACAACTTACCGACGAAGTATTCCAAAACAAGCAATCGTAAATAGTGAAAGCACTTATAACTTATCTTACCAGCCTCGAATACTTATATCACTATTAGATGTACTAACTCCGCGTACTTTTTAAATATAAGATGTAACTAAATATATATTAATTATAAATTAAAATTTCTCTAAACATTTTGAATTATTATCCTTTACCAGACACGTCCCCATCCCCTTTCCCTTTCTTTTATAAAACTTGACTTTGACGTTGACAGTAACTTATTCAGCCAACATGATATTTTACAATAATTAAAATACATCACGTTTAAATATAATTATTAAATTATTTTTAATAAATATATTTTATATCTTCGTGTTTTATCTACGGTATATTACGTCACTTTAACATTACTTGTGAACGGAACGCGTAATTAAAGAACTGAACTAAACTATAATTTATAAGATTGTATTTATCTTAAGTGATTATTATTTCTTATTTAATTAATTATATTATTTATCGTTACACAACGCCATGCGTTGTTTAAGTAGATAGTAGTTTAAATAGTCTTTGCGTGGATTTTGAAATTTTAATGGAGGAAGAAGGAGGAGGAGAGAATTGAGATATGATCTTAGAATACCAAAAATTAGTTAAATTGATAATCTCGTAGCGCAGATAAATGAAAAAATAGTTTTAAATCCTTAATAATCGATTACAGTACTACGAAATTAAAATATTTATTAATTTTAATTAAGTCTAAGTATTTTAATACACTTATTAATGCATATAATTACATTATAAAAAAGAGGCTATTAATTAATTACTGAAAAACTAAAAGAATTTCATTTGAATCGATTGAAATCGATCATATTTTACATTATGTTATATTTTACATATTTTCTATTATTTGACAGCTGATTGATTGACACTTCGTATAATGATTTTTGCATTTTTCGCTTAACTCGTTCAATCGTTTGAAACGTGTTTTGAATGATTTTCCGTTTGTTTGATAGTTTTTACTACTGATTTTTCCACTGATTTTTCTCAGTAATCATGCATTTTATTGAGGTTTGATTGTGCTGTGAAATTAACGCCAATTTTCCAATCTAGAGATTGGACTGAATAACTAAGCTTGCAGGTTGTCAAAACTGACAGAATTTTCAGGAATGGAAGGGAATGATGTTCCTGAATCTATTAAATTATACCATTTTTATCTCTTTACGTTCTGGGCCCAAGAATGTGTGCAATCGTTTCAGTCTCCTTTGGTACATTAATAATTTATGTAGAGAAAGAGTGCAGGATTGTTGATGATTTATATACATAGAGGCCAGTCGTGGCGCAGGGGCAAAGTGTGACTGTAAAATCGACCGGTTGTGGGTTCGAACCCCCTTTGAAGAAATAAAATATTTATATACATTTATATTTTCATTTCTTCGCTCTAGTGTCGAGGCAAAGCGCGGTGTTGAGTTCCGCCACTCAACAGGAAATGCCTCCAAAACTCAGCGGAAAATAGGGAATGGAGTGTCTTAACACCAGGTACCCTCTTTCTACAGGATACAGCGTGAAGCTTATTTAATTTATATACATATACATTAAATTATTATATCACACACTTTCATAATATGTTTAACAATATACACTTATGTATAAACTATAAAGTGACATTTGCGTTGCTATGGCAACGCGTTTTGTATGTTTCAATGTGTACATCAAGTCATACATAAACTAGAAACTAGTTCTTATCCTGTAAGCCTTACGCATTTAATTGGATTGAAAAATTATTAAAAGTTTTACATATTTTGATAAAACTGCCATTCTTTTTATAAACAAACTAGTATTTAGTATTTCTATATAAAAATATAAATCAACTACAAACTAACGACCAACTGAGTCTCGGAACGGAACGGGCCAGAATGGTAAAAAATAAAAAAAATATTTTCATGTGCTAAATAATTTTGTGCAGTATTGGGTTATATATAAGTAAATTTTATATTTTAAGATTTAGATAAAATAATAAAATAGAGATTTGAGAATGGAAAACTGTGTGTCTTAACACTAAGTTCTTCCTGCCTAATAGATTATTATAATAATATTAAAATGAAAAATATATAAAACATAGCATTCTCTCTTGCCTGACGATAATTCTTAGTAATTATCTTTGGGTAGGGGGAAGTATGTAAAAATTTTTACATATTAATATGTTAAAGATTTTTACAAATTTCCGCTACAGAGATGCTAACAACATAAATAAGTTGTAGCAGGCGCATAAAAATTTCGACGTAGCTCGATAAGAATGTATGGCGTAGTGGTCAGAACGCTGGTCGGTTTCCAAAAGGCGCGGGTTCGAGTCCGGTTACGTTAACATTTTTATACGTTTTCTAAATAAGTGTAAATACATGGAAAAACTTTATTAGATTTACATAAAAAACAACATCTTTACAAGGAAGAACAAAATGAAACTCTAGTATTATTGGAAATACACCCCAGCAAATACAATGAAGTATGGTAAAGTGATTACGGGGGATCCCCTCGACCGCGTCGAGACGTAACTTATTACTCTTGTAATTAGAGAGATACTTTCTGCTGGATAGTGATGTTCGACACTTCGTGGTGGACTTCGTGGAAATGGACTTTTATTTTGAGGTGGTGAGAAATCAGAGGGTAGGTTGGTTTTAGTTTATATAAATTACTATAGTAAATAAATTAATGTTTTCTTAGAAAGTAAAGAATGTTGGAGGCATTGCGTGTTGAGTGGTAGAACTTAACGCCGCAAGTAGTGCTTAAATGTTATAAATTATTGATGAAATGGTAACAAAGCAAAACAGCTGGGTAGGCAGAGGAAACCTAATGTTAAGTTACATTAGGTTCCCTATTTTCCGTCGAATTCTGGAGACATTGCGTGTTAAATGGCGGAACTCGACGCCGCGTTATGCCTCGATGCTAGAACGAAGAAATAGAATTATAAATTTAAATAAATATTTATATCATATTTTATATTATGTGTTGTATAACAGTTTAAAAATGTTAAAAATAACGATTATGTTATCCATCTAGCAATTCCATACATTACAAACAAAAAATGGTGTCCCAAAATTTATTCTTATCTAAGACATAAATATTTATTATCAAATTTCTGTTATCAGGAGGTCTATTATGCCTTAAAATGTTTAAAGAACAACCTCGAATTATTATTGTCGGTGGAGATAAATAGCCCGTCGTGGCGCAAGGTTGTGACTGAAAGGCGATGGTTGTGGGTTCAATCCCACTTGCAGGTTATTATTCATTAACATTTAAATTTCTTCGCTCTAGCACCAAAGCAATAGCCCAGCGTTTAGTACCGCCACCTAACATGCCTCGAGAAAAGTGCGGAACGAAGTGTTTTAACACTAGGTTCCTTTTGCCTACTCTGCCATATGCGAGATATAGCGTGAAGCTGATTTTTTTTTAGATAAAAATACTTATGTACATTAAATCTTATCAACCCGTAAATAGGTAGCTTTTTCGCATAATATGAAAATAAACATTCAAACAAACGATATTGCTAAACATAAAAATATATAAACGGCGATTATGTAGTGGCTTTTGTCTTGACTGTTATGGTAATTTGTTTGAGAATACTGACCTATAGATACTGATATTACAAGGCTGAAGTGTTTGTTTGGTTGAACGGGCTGATCTCTGGAACTACTGCTTCGTATTTATATAAATCTATTGGAGATAGCTATAGCGTATATCACATCCCATTTATCATTTCGATGTAACCTACAGTAGGTTCCTGTGTCCCTGTGTACAGAAGTATCTCGGTCACCAAAAAGTATGTAATGTTTGATACAAAATTCTATTTTTTTTCCATTTTACCATAAAGGCTAAGCCTCGTCGATAAGAGTTAGTATTTTTTTGATATAAGCGAAATGGTTGTGGATTCAAATTTGTATCGGCAGAATTATATTAGTATTCATAATATTGCAAAAGATAAATAAATTTATTTAAATGTATATTTTCATTTATTCGCTCTGGTATCGAGACACAGCGCGGTGTTAAGTTCCGCCACTCAACACGCTTACAGAATTCGGCGGAAAATGGGGAACGGAGTGTCTTAACATTAGGCTCCCGCTGTCTATCCTGTGGGCGAGAAACAGCTTAAACTCTAACATTTAAAAATATTTTCTTATATTTATTAAATAAATCCGCGATTAATCTTTTTGGCAAGGAAGTTTGCAGCAGGCAGAGTGGTTGAGTTATTTGTCATTTGAGTCAGTGCATTCTTTAATTGAAGAGTAAAGGCTATGTTTATATTAAAAATATTATAAAATGAAAATAAATGAATATAAAAAGTTATTATCAAAATATCTATGTATCAATGAATAAAATCGGTTAAAAACTACTCTTTCAAGTAACATAAATTAATATTTTGAAGAAAATAGAACTCGTAACTACCTTACAAGTGCAGACAAATAGATCCTTACTATGTCACGACCATATATAGCAAGATGAGCTCAGTATATAATGCGATTATTAATATCAGCCCGGCTCAGAAACGTGTGGGTATTTGTTAAATATTCATACCCTAAATACATTAGGGTATCCGGGCTTACGTTACCGGTTAAGTTATGGACGTTTTGCTGCGGGTTCCAGGTTTTTGACCTATTTTCAAATATATATATCTATATGTTTGTAGGTGAATGCAGATTCAAATTTAAATCAATTTGCTTAATAATAATAATTATAATAAAACTAGTTCATAATAAACATATAATAAAATTAGCCGTCGTTGCGTAGGTGTGACTGTAACGCAACGGCTGTGGGTTCGATGCCCAGTCGGGGGAATGGGAGACGTTTAACTCGCGATGCCTGGGAAAATTCAGCGGAAAGTTGGGAACGGAGTGACTCAACTAGTGTTAATATTTCCTTCTGCATAATCTGCTGTGTGCGGGATACAGCGTGAAGCTGATTTTGAAATTAGAGATATAATACATTTTCATAAATTGCAATATAATAGAAACACTATGATTGTATTGTATTCGTATTAATAAGTACTACAACAATATGTTATTAAAAAAAGTATATTTTATTTTTAATAATGTATTAGCGATCCGCTGTCTGCTTTGTTCACTTATTCGATTTTTTATTTAATACAAGTGGTTCAAACGCGTTTCTCCTTATTAAAATTTTTGTTACACTATAGCTAAATTATACAAAATTAGTTAGAGTATATGGTATGTTGATGTATTAATTTTATTACTATAAAGTTACGTCTAAATTCCTTTTGTAGTTTTTGCGTAACAGTGGAACAAACATGACGGATGTTTCAAGCAAATTTTTACATTTTTAATATTACTATATGGGCTATTCAGATATATATGGGGAAAAATTGTTTTAATATTTTTAAGTCATTGTTATTCCACATTTAGGAAAGAAAAATATTCATTTAAAAAACGTATAAAAATTTTAACATGGCGGGACTCGAGCCCGCGCCTCCTGGAAACTGACCAGGCTGGCGTCTGACCAATACGCTATACTTTCTCATCAAGCTCCAGCTGGAAACCTGTAGCTTTTTTTATTTATATAGTAGGTTAAGGGAAATAAGGTAATTAAAAAGATATATATTTAACTAACAATTTAGACCATAGGCTATTTAACCTAACCTTGGCCCATTCGCTTACCTGGATTGGACTCAATATACGGAAACCGGGGATCTCTTACATGAATTTATTATAACCGAACCCTGCAACGGTCAAACTGTGCAGAAAATGTAGGTAGAAGTATTTAAGTATTATCTGTGGCTACTAAAAAATAGTTTTTTTGTCATTTTGACTAACTTGACTAAAATTTCGTTGCAGTTTCAGTTTTTAAAGATTTTTTGAGTTAATATCATTGTAATCTACATGGTACATGGTCTATCTAAACTAAAACAAATAGTTTTTAAGTAGTACTATATTTTTATTTTTACGTTGTATACACCGTTTCCCATTAATTCCCTTATGTTTCCCACTTTCCGCTGTTTTTTCTTTAATTCTCGAAAGATTGCGTGTTAAGCGGCGGAGCACAAAGCCGCGCATTGCCTCGTTACTAGAGCATGAAAAAGAAAATATTCAATATGTCACTCCCCCGAGTGGAAATCGAACTCACAACCGTCACGTTTACAGCCTTTATTTGTGTAAAATCTTGTAAAACTATTAATTATTTATATTTCCCTCTTTAAGAATGGAACCCGTAACCTGAAAAAGCTTCTTCATATTGTTGGGGCGTCCACATCAGTAGTAATTCGGATATAAAAGCATTAAGCATAGGAGGATCTTTGCTAGTTTCCATGGTAACAACCAAGGTTAACAATTATGCCAAATGATCCCGTAGACCGACCTCTCTTTAATGAAACCAGCTAACAACACATCCATTTGTAGTAGTTTAGTGTAATATCAACTTGAATCCACGTACGTCATCTAAGTTTTACCTAATTAAGGTAAATTTACCTAACTGGGGTAAATAATTTTTATTAGTTTTAAAGTGTTAATACACAGTTAGGAAAGAAAAATACTTATTTTACAAAACGGTTTCTGAAATAAGTATTTTTGGGTAAATCACTTCGTCAATTATCGCCTACATACGTCGTTTTACGTCGATATTGTAACTTAAATCTAAGTTATTCTATTTTAACGTTATCATTAGTACAATACTCTTGTTTTTCTTTTATATTCAGCGTTTTTATTGTTATTTATTATTTTATTGGTTTATGGAGATTTTAAAGAAAATTGGGATGGGAATCGAAATCACAGCCACAAAGTATTTCTGAAAACGCGATATATTGTGGGTTTGATTACCGCTCGAGGAAATGAAATATTTAATATTTCCATTTTTTTCGCTCTTGTTTCTAGGCAAAGCATGGCGTTTACCAGAAACTAGAATTGACCACATGAGTCTAAAAAAATATATGTAAAGTAAAAACTGCTTACTTACTACTGCTTAGGACCACGACGACCACTGATTTATAATTAGGGAAAATCTCGAAAATCACTGACAGTGTTCCTGGTAACCGTCAAGGTTACTCCAAATGACCACTTAGGGCGACCCCTCTTTAATGAAAGCAGCAAACAACGCTCTCATCTCCGTATTTTTGTTTGAGAGCAACTCGAGTCCATGTCAGTTTCGTCATTCATAATATTTTAAAATAGAAGTGAAAAAGGTAGGTAAGTACGAATGGTTCAAAAGGATTTTTGAGTATTGTTTCTGTTTATATATTTTATAATGGTATTATGCAGTAATTTTTTTTCATTGTTTTGTTGTGAATCAAAGCGCGGCGTTGAGTTGCGACACTCAAAATGCGATAATCAAAATTTTATGAAAAGTGGCGAATATTAGTCACTGAATAATAAGTCAAAATTCTGTAAATGTTAAAGTCTTACATATAGAGATGGTTTGATATTTATCTAAAAATAATTGTTAAAAAATATATGTTCCTCCATATTTATTTAATAAGAAATGCTGTTAGTTACTTCCAATTTAAATAAAATATTTTTTTTAATTTTCCAACACTGTAGAATTCTTATTTTTTTTATTGCCCCGAATTTCTGGCTGATTTTTTTAAACCAAATTAAAATTTTATATAGAAATTCAAGTATGAAATTACTGTATATTTATTTATATGTAGATGACATAGCATGTTTCTTGTATATATATGTAGATGACATAGCATGTTTCTTGTATATATATGTAGATGACATAGCATGTTTCTTGTATATCTATATCTAGAACTCGTTATGAGTCGCAAAGGAAAATATTACGAGGAATTCTGCAAGAGGATTCTAATTATATTTAACTTCTAATGAGTAAGTTGCGTTCGAAACTATAATATATATAAAGTTGAAAATTAATATTATATGTTTTCATTTCTTTATTCTTTTAAATATTAAGTTTATCTAAGATAATATTTGTATTTTTTTAACTTCACGCTACAGCGCATCGTCGCGTATAGCAAGGTAGGCAATGGAAATCTAATAAAAATCCAAATCAAAGGCAGGGCATAGGGAACCCAGAAGCATAGTGACAAAATACTCTGTTCCCATTAATACACTTTCGTTTCCGTTCAACTTTCCGTTTAATTCTGAACATTGATTATAAGAGCGACGATATGAAAATCTTAAATATTTAATTTTTTCGAGTAATAATCAATCTCACAAACTGTCGCGCTGTCACAAGAGACACACGCTTGCGTCCCTGCACGACTGGCCTTAAGTTACTTTTTTTAATTAGATTCACGCTGTATCCTGCAAACAACAGAGTAGGTAGAGGGAACTTAGTATCTTAAGACACTCCGTTCCCCACTGTCTGCCGTATTCTGGAGGCATTGCGTGTTGAATGACAGAAGTCACCCCCGCTTTGTCGCGAGACTAGAGCGAAGAAATGGAAATATAAATTTAAGTAAATATTTAATCTCCTCGAGTGGGAATCGAACCCACAATTAGTCGGTTTTACGGTCACACTTTGTGCCCCTGCGCCACGACTGGCCTCTTACTACTAAACTTCTACTTTACTACTATATACTTACACCATATTAAGCAAGCGAAGAATATACAATACCGGGAGTAGCCGCGTGGCAGCCGCTAGCTTACAATTAAAAATCAATACAACTCAAACACACGGTAAGTTGAAAAAGAAAGATATATATTTTTTATTGAAATAAGAAATTAATCATTTTATTTCAATCTTTATAACAATAGACAGTAAGATTGAATATTGTTTTATACATATAAATGCTATATTGTGTACAGATTGTGCTTTCACTATTCAAGCATGAGGCATTGTGAGGGAACGTAATCAGCTTCGTATAGATTATTATTATCGTTTTTAATATCTATTTGGCGATATTTTTCTTAACGGTCACGGGAAAATATATGTTATTGTACATTTTTAAAGTGTTATTCCACACTTAGGAAAGAAAAATACTTATTTAGAAAACGTATAAAAATGTGAACGTAGCGGGACTCGAACCCACGCCAGGTCCGAACAGAACCGACCAGGTCGGTTTCCAGGAGTTTCCATACGTTTTCAAAATAAGTATTTGTATTGCAAAGCTTTGATTTTAAAAAACTCGAGACTTCCAATTTTTGTACAGAAACCTTGATAGACAAGCCCGACTCGCACTTGTCCGGTTTTTTTTTTAAGATTTCCTCAAGTAAGAATCGAACCCGAAACCTATCGCGTTCACAACCCGCCTCAGATATAAACATAACATATTTTATTAAATTTTACAGTATCTTTATTATTATTGGCCTAGTACTCTTGAATATAGAACATTTTACCTCAATAAAAAATGTATTAAATTTTCATTTCGTACGTACGATATTTTTAGCATTGTCTATATAGCCTCCCAAGTAATTTATTATTCTTAAAGCAAATGTTATACTATGTTATATTTCAAACCAATCATGACAAGACGGATCTTGTGATTATTCATTGTTTATATTCAAAGGGGATGTTATATAATTATATCTTATTTATTTATACCAGTGGCCTCCCCGCGGTTTCACTCGCTTTTTATACGATTTTTTAATTAATTTTGTATCTGGGCGGTAAGTAGTCGTGTTCAGTATACGTGGTTTATTCCGCGTAAATCCCATTTTCGTGGGATTTTATATAGTTTCAAAATATCTCTCTCATTAAAATCGAGACGTTTCGGAGATTAGACAAATCTCCTCGGACAATCAGACGGACAGACTGACAAAAGTCATAAAATCGTTTATTTAAACTATAGTATATGCACTTGAAATAAAACATTTATTGTGGAATTACGAACAGACATTTAATTTTTTTCATATGTATAAATGTATTCCTGTTTTTATATTGCCAAGTCCCATTCTTTTCTATTCGAAGAATAAAATTTGTACGAGTCAGCAAAATTTCAAGGAGGAAAGGGAAACGCTTAGTTCTGGAACAATGAATGCTTATAAAGCTGTATATATCGACCTTTTGTAGTAAAATATAATATTGTTTAATGATTTTTTGTTTAGGATGACGTATCTCAAAAGAAAAAAAAACAGAACGTTATCACTAAGGATTTTTTCTCTTTATTCCTTGGATCACTACTTTATTCCTAGGATCATTTCGTAATCAGATTGGCTACAATCTGTCAAAACTATTGTTCTCAAGATCACGTGGAGGTGTCAATTTAATTTTTAAATTACCAGACTCCACTAGATAGAGAAAAATATTACATTCTAAGTGTTTCCAAATTTGAAGTTGTTGTCACGACGATGAGTTCCACCTCTCAACACACAATATACATATATAAAAAGAGAAAAAGTATATATATGGAGTGTTTTAAGACTAGGTTCTCTCTCTCTACTCTGCTTGAGGCCGAAGAAATCGTGGTTTTTTTAGCGTCACGATCTATCATACACTCATCAGGATAGGCAAAGGGAACCTAGTTATACCCATTTTCCACCGAATTCAAGGAAATTAAAAGTTTGATTTCCTTGAATGGGAATCGAACCCACAACCTGTCATCTTTACAGTTACACTCTGTACCTACTCCTGCGTCATGACTGGCCACAAATCTAAATAAATAAATAATAATATCAAAATCTAACCTATAACATAACCTATTATATCACACTTAAACTGTAAATGGATTTTTGAAGCCCTGTCTTAACTCCAACGGCTTCTTATTTATATTATATCATATAAGCAATTCACTTTGCCTCATATTGAGAAACGCAAGCACTTCAGTCTGGCCGTATAATACGCCGCGCCCTACTTATTTCGTGCAGAGTTTATTTTTCTTGCATCATAACTTCCATTTTCATTTACTTTTTAAAACACCATCTAAATCTATTTGGATTTAAATATATTGTAGCGTTAGTATGTTACGTAGTTAAGTGTTTGGTTAAAATAGATTATTTTAATTAAAGAAGAACCCAATATTCACTTTGCTGCATTCTGAGAAGGTTTGAATAAATAAATAAATCAAATAAATCAGCTTCACGCTGTATCCCGCACTCAGCAGGGTTGGCAGAGGGTTCCTAGAGTTAAGACACTCCGTTCCCGTCCACTTTCCGCCGAGTTCTAGAGACATTGCGTGTTGAGTGGCGGAACTCAACGCCACGCCTTGCCTCGACACCAGAGCGACGAAATGATAATATAAAAAAATTAAAAGTAAATAAACATTTCATTTCCTCGAGTGGAGATCGATTTCACAGTCACACTTTGTGCCCCTGCGCCACGACTGGCCTCAACTAGAAAGGTTATCATACTACCATAGCACAGTCAATTGCCCACTCAAAATTTGCTATGCTGCTATTTAGAACGAAAGTGAAACTGAAAAGCAGAATGTGAACTTGCTACCATTACAGTAGAGATGTTTCTATATTATTTGAGCATATTGCGTTTGAACTATTCATTATTTCCTATTTGATTGGGCTCGCGCCAAGATTTCTAGTTTTTTTGTAAATAAGAAAAAGGATTTCCTCAGCGTTAGGTAACGAATGTTGTACTGTTTTATTGATGTTTTTTTTTTATTCGTCTCCCATTTGGTAAACACAGGAGGAACTAAATGTCGTTTGTGGGTTGTGAAATAACGTTCTTTTAAATATAATCTTTATTTCTATACTTATAATAGAAAAATAATGATTGTTGTCTGTATATGGAGGTTATATGTATGTATGAAAAAAAATATTATTAATATCCTAATAAAATTGAAAAACAATTATTTTCAAAAATGTTGTCTGTCCATTTGTTCACGCTTATAACGGAAACGACTTAATCGAAATAATTACAATTTTGGGTGGTCTCAGAGTCACACTAGATAGGTAGAAGGAACCTAGTTTAAACTATCACTTTCCGCCCCAATATAAGGAACTATATGTAGATAGTAGAACTCAATATCACAATTACTAGAAAATAGAAAACAATGCATTGCTTCTGTTGGGTATCAAACATAGGCTAGTTGGGCAATGAAGAAATGAAAACAATTTAACTTTAAGCACGGCTCTTAGTTGATATCTCTTTAATAATATGAAATTACATTTCCAATAATATGTTTTTTGATTATATTATATTATATTATAACATATTAAATATTATTAATATTTAAAAATTAAAAATAAATTAAATCAGCTTCACGCTGTGTATCACGCTATGTAGGCAGAGGGAACCTATTGCTAAGACGCTCCGGTCCCTACTTTCCGTCGATTTCTGGAACCAAAAATATAATTTTTAAATAGATATTTAAAATATAATTTTTAAATATTTATTTAAAAATTATATCTACATTTCCTCGCTCTGGTGTTGAGGCAAAAGGTGGCGTTGAATTCCGCCACACAACTTAGAATGCCTCCAGAGTTCGAATGAAAAGACTTCGTCTTGAAATATATATATTTTTTTATGGAAAAGACACGGCAAACGAGCGTGCGGGTCACCTGATGGTAAG
>DWAN01003442.1:0-13441 GCA_018230445.1 Heliconius hewitsoni
GATACTGTGTTTTCGAAGGTCAACCGAGGTCTCCCCCTACCTCTCTTACCACTCCATCATAAATCTTTGTTATGTTATTTTGTTTTATTTTATACTTTAAAATATTTTTGCTATTCTTGTTGTATACAACATTAGAATGTTTGAGATCGAGCAATAACACTGCAAATTTTACATTTAAATATAATGAAACTGTTAATCGAAATCAAAGTTACAAATATATAGTTTATTTTAGTAATTTTTATATTTATATTTGCAATCTTTTTTATCATCCAAATCAGGCTTTGCATATATAGAAAACCCCACGTTAAATAAATTAAATAGAAATAAACAAAAATCATAAAAGTTTCAAAAACAGATTTTCTGTTAACATTTTGCCGTCCTTGTGTTTACTGCTCTCCTTCGTGTATATGTTGATGTCTGCCGACGGTGGTCGTCGACCACATTGATTATGGTGCCTCATCATCCCTAAAGGCTACAGCCATTTTTATGTCATCGTGTGATACACTACCGACTCGTATGTGTCTTCCTAATGTAGAGTTTAAATTTATGCATGGATGTGCTCAAAATATTAGTCTATTGGTATCGTATCCATTAATCGCGTGATGTTTTTTTAACAATAACCCCCTCCCTCCTGTGATTTATCGTCATTTTCTCCGAACCCCTTCCCTTGCCCCTTTCAAACAAATCGGTTGGTATAAAATAGATGGGAGAACTATATAAGTGCCGAGTTCTGTGTTCACTTAGTATAAAAAATCAAGCTCTATTTGGTAAAAGCTTGAATTTTATCCAGAGTGAACAAACAGTCACAAAATAGCCGATTTTTTTACAAAATTTTAACAATTTATCTAAAACTGTTATTGAATTTAATATGTCAATAATCGTTTAAGTTAAATTGTTAATATCTTATATACATAACAATTGATTTACGATTTACGATAAATATTGCGCGTCCAGCTTTTTATTTGGCTGGACACGCTGGCTTGTAAGAAATTAGAGTACATATAAGTTTTGTATTTGTACAATTTTGTAATGCGCGGAGAGAAACAAAAATATTAAGTAACAACACATTACATAATATTGTATACGAAGAAAATTATTTCTTCTTCATTAAATAAAACTACTTTGAGAATGCATTAAATTGACTTTTTAATTTTGATTTATCAATAATTATAAATTAAACTAAAACAATATTTTACAAACAGGAAGAAATAATGTTACCTGGACCTAAAGTGGGTCTTATCATTGGCAAAAATGGTAAAACCATCAAGCAGTTGCAAGAGCAATCTGGCGCCAAAATGGTCGTCATTCAAGAGGGACCCAATACAGAATATGTAAGTATAGCTAAGGGCTTTTTAGTTAAACATTGTATCCCATCTATAGGAAGATATGCTTGATAAGCAGTTTGCCTAGTGTTAAGACTCTTGGTTTCCCACGCAATGTTCAACTTTCGAGACATTCACTTTAGGTTACACGGCGGATGTTAAAGCTGTGCTTTGTTTCGTTACTAGAGCGAGACAAACGAAAATATATCACTCCCTTGAGAGGGAATCAAACCCACAACATCGTCTTCGTCGAATAAACAGTCAGAATCACTATACAACGACTTCTTTTTTTTTTTTGTCCTAAAAAATAATAGACTTAGATTGTAAACAAGGCATACGCATTGTTTACAATCTATGTAGTGTCGAACACTATAAAGGGCATCAAAATTAGTAGCGTACTTCCGGTTAACATAGAATTATCGAATTTGGTTGTTAGCATCTACAGCTAGTACTAGTTCAGAAAATAATCAAAAAAAATTGTGATTAAATCGTAAAAAATAATAGCCTTAAAAGGGGAGATGTAAAGGGGTAATTTGGTATTAAAGCCGCTAGTTCAAGTGAGGTATCAAATGAAACGGCTCTGGCTAAGCTAAGCCTGAATTTCAGTAAAAACTCGAGACCTTGTTATACAAATTCTAAATATATGACTAACTAATGAAAATGCCTAGGAAAAACCTCTGCGGATATCCGGTGATCAATCCAAGGTGGAGCACGCCAAGCAGTTAGTATACGAACTGCTCGCCGACAAGGATATGCAACAAGGCGGCTCTAGGCCTTACGACGATGGATACTCACAAGAGCAGGGAAATGGACTCGCTACCAATTCTACTGAGGTAAGGACAGTGGTCTTTCTTTGCACTAGTTTTTACATGTGGCTTTGTCATCAAATACAAATAACTAAGTACGTGAGGTAATTCTGATCCTAGGTTCAATAGGTGATATTAAAATTATTAACGCTATTTAAAATAGTTTATGACATTCCTCATTACATGGATTATCCTACACAAAAATATTATTTTCATTTCTAACAAAACTAAGTATTTATATATTTTATAAATATAATCATTTAATTAATTTTATAATATTAGTATAGATGTATATTACAACAAACGGTTTCTGCTGATTTTGAAAACAGCTACGAGTCGTACAGTCGTGTTTATAATATTCGATATGCGGAGTTGTGTCGTATACCTACAAAGTTTTTATCGCCTATATTAGTTATACTAAAAAAACCCTTTTTCTTTTTATGTTGAACAAAATTTTGTGTGTTTGTTGACTGAGGTGATATTTCATTTAAAGTGAGTGTGTTGTTTATTTAGCTGTTTGAATAACAGCTTTGGAAAATTAGTAACCATATATAAATTAAATGTCTAACCAATCTTTTTATATTTTTATTCAAATTTAAATGTAGGTTTTTTAAAATTTAATAAAAGTTTGATGAAATTAAAAATGTTATTTTTTAAAATCTTAGTTTAATCTTTTTGTATAAAATGTCCACATTTGTTTATTTATTCAGCCACAATTGTAATGCATATTTTTTTTTTAAATTAACTTTTTGAATTTGAGCTCCGAATATAGACCGCTATATATATGAATAATGACCAGTATAGAATCGGGCTAATATAGTTATTATAAAAATAATTACCATTCTGTAATTATTCATTAACACTTAACAATATGAATCAGGTGCTGGTACCAAAAGTAGCCGTGGGTGTTGTCATTGGCCGCGGCGGTGACATGATAAAGAAGATCCAAGCGGAGACTGGCTGCAGGGTTCAGTTCCACCAGGAAAGGGATGATGGACCTGGGGATAAGAGGTAGATATATTTTGTTTTATATCTTAGCTTACCGCAATATCCCAATCCTTTCCACCTGATTTTCAAGACATTGCATGTTGAGTAGTGTAACTCAAACACCTTGCTTTGTTTATTTAAAGAAAAATAACCAAAGCAAGCTTGTTAAGTAAGAACGAGAAAATAAAAATAATTAATTCCTCCAAGTGGGACTCAAACTCACAACGGTCACAATTTCCACTTAGGAGTAGGAATTTCGTTTATTTCTACAAGTTTAGTTATACTCAGCTAAAAAAAATCGCTTATTCAATTTAATATTTTAGGTCTTATTGAAATAAAAAATAAATTTATAAGGTTACTTTTAATTTTGGGATTTATGTGATTCATCTAAAAAAGAGAATCGACAATTAAATGTCCATGCACTCTTGTAGTGATTTTTAATAGCTGTTGCACTTAATTACACAATGAATAAGATATAATTAATATCAACTTTTAACAGGTAAATAATTTAAAATGTAAGTTATATATTGTACATTAGATGAATTTAAAATGGCAGCAACGACGAGCATCTGTCTCTGATCCTCTGTGCGACTTGAACTAAGCAACACGGTGCTTACATATATATTTTAGGTTTATAATAATATTTTTATTTAACAGATGTTACTTGCAAGGCAAGCCCCATCAAGTGGACCAGGCCAGACAAATGATCGAAGATTTGATTGCCAGCGTAAATGTAAGCATTAATAATGTTTGATTGAATTAAACAATTTATGATTTGGCTAGTTTTTATCTGCTTCGGCTTCGCCCGTGTGGTTGAAACGTGACATATATATATACTAAATGCCCGCAGGTACAGCGGGTTCTCAAAGTCTAAACTGTTGTTTTGATGTAATAAAGCATTTTTACCTTTCTCGATAAATGTCTGATATTCAATTTATTAAAGCAGAAACAAAAGAATAAAATCATTATTTTATTCTAAATACATTTATTTAGTGTGTGAGATGTTTTAAGAAAATTAAACAATATTTTTTATTATCAGTTAAGTATATTAAGGCATTGTACTAGGTATATAGCACACTAAAGGCACTTAGTACGATGGGAGACAAGTAGCGCGGTATGTCTAATGTCAACTGTCCTTCTGACAGTTGCCACTAACGTTAACGTCCAAAAGATTGTTTGATGTTATTTTAAATGGTCCGAAGCGGCCAAAATATGGTCCGCGAATGATTTTTATTTTAGCGGGCAGTGAGCCATTTGTTGACGTGCTGTATGTGAGAAGAGCGTGAGTGGTGGACCCGACGGCTCGTTCAAGATATAACATCTGCCTATAGTTGGGTTGTATTCTTAGTCAAATATAAATGATGTTGACGTATAAATATATTAAAATACTTTAAAATACGTTCATTCGTAGATTTTTTCTCAGAAAGAACAATAATACAAAAAAATCACCAAAATAAAAGATCTCATTGTTATTATTGTCATTTAATTGATGTGGTTAATAGATAGTAGTATAATTTGTATTTATTTTACATGATCCCTATCAGATGGCGATCCGCTCGGGCCGCGGCCGCAACCCGAACAGCGCAGGCGCGGGCGGTGGGCCGCCGGGCCAGCGCAACGGCAGCGAGCGCGACTTCCAGCAGTGGCCCGAGCAGCAGGGCCAGGAGATACGCGTCACCTTCACCGTGTCCAACGTCAAGTGCGGACTTATCATTGGGAGAGGTGAGACGAGTCCTGGCCGCCCTCAAATGAGCTGTAGATGGTTGCGCGCTTATTAGTTTTGATTATTTTCTTCTCGGATCGATGCACATTAATTCAGAAAACCTAAGTTCACATTGGCTACGACCCATCGATCGTAGTGTATTTGGTAATTCGCTTAGGTCGTCAGAGCAAATATACAATGCGGAGAGGGCTCATCCAGCCCTCAAACAACAGATTACTTGAAAATTTTAATACCACAATAATTCAAAATATTGTCTCTTATTACTATTAAATTGAAATTAGGATAAATGCACATGTTAAAAGCATTATGTAACATATAATATGAAAATTTATATTTAATGATTTACTGAGTTCTTAACACTTTCTTCTATTGTGCAGGATACAACGTGAAGTTGATATAGCATTATACATGTATTTCGTATACAGGTGGTGAAGTAATCAAACAAATAAACGCCCAATCCGGGGCCCATTGCGAGCTAGACCGCCGCGCGCAGAACAACGATCGCAACAACCGTACGTTCTATATACGCGGACACCCCGAGGCCGTGGAGCACTGCAAGCGAATTATTATGGAGAAAGTTAGCATGGTGAGCTAATATTTTTTGTGTTTTTAATTTTTTTTACTTTGTCTTCCTTATATCTCTCATATGGCTGGGTTGGCAGAGATAATCTGTTATGATATTGAGTGTTGAGTAGCGGGACACAATGCCGCACTTTGTCTTATCAACGATAAAAATTGATTACCTCCAGGATGGGAATCAAACTCATAACCATCTTGTTAACAGCACCCCAAATACTCAAAATGTTCATAATTTTAAATCATGCTCATTCAGTTCACAAAATATATGGTCTTTTTTGCCACAAATGTTGGAATTTATGCAAAAAAATATAAACCAATAATTTTCTTTTAGCCGGTGAACTTCATCCCAGATAATGGCAATGGGAACGGTAACGGCAGCGGCAACGGCAATGGTAATGGTAACGGCAACGGTAACGGGAATGGTAATGACGGGACCGATTACTACAGGGGAGGTGGGGGTCCAGCACCCGGTCCTCCGGCCTGGGGCTATAATCCTCATTGGCATCATCAACAACAGCATCAACCACAAGTACGTTAAAAATATTATTGACTGATTTATTAACTGGTTTCAAGTGAACAATAAGGCTTATTTTATTTATGATAATTTATAGGGCAAGTGAACTGACAGTGCCGACAGACAATGAAACATTCAGTGTGTGTCTGAGCAATCAAAAACAAAAATAATTCAAATGTAATCATTCTCTCGAAATTATAATCTTCATGGTTTCAGTCATGACACTGTTCCACTGCACAGCCTCATGTAAATATTATTAAAAAATGTTATATATTATGATAGTAATCATTTAATTCTTTTTGGTACCAACAGCAACAAGTCCAAATAAATCCAGCGACAGGCCAACCAGACTACTCTCAACAGTGGATAGACTATTACCGCTCCTTAGGACTCATGAGGGAAGCCGAGGCAGTTGAACAGCAGGCTAAACAGCAGCAGCAAGGTAATTTTATATCACTTATGAATATATTACATGAAATATAACAATAATTCCACAATTAGATACACTTAGATACGCGTTGTTGATTTGTGTACACATGTATTTTCGAATTATTTCTTACATAAATCTTTAAATTATCGTTTGTTTCTGTTTTTTTTTTGGATTATTAAGTTGTTTGTGAAAGATTGTAAATTATATCTGTGACACACCTAGTGTCCCTACCATTAGATGTACATATTGTTATGTTAATAAAAATCTTTTCATTTGATTTTCGTATATAGGAACATGCAATTATATTTCAACTCACTTAGTTTCAGTTTTTTTTACTTACTTAAAAAATCAATTCAAAACTGCAAATATTTCATCATTAAATTTCCACCATGACCATCGAGAATGTGAGTTATTTGTTTCGACCTACGGCTTTGGATTCGATTCCTATTAAGTAGAATGATATTTTTATATACTTGCTCTGGTAAAAAGACATAGTGCGGCGTTTAATTCCATCACTAAACACACAACGTCTCGTGCACATTAGACAGTGCGTGAGGAACGGAATGCAGTCTATAGAGTAAATCAAATATATATATCTGTACTTTGGCAGCGGGCGCCCCAGCACCCAGCACGCCGACGCCGGCCGCGCCCGCGGCGCAGTCCGCGTCGCCCGCGCCCGCCGCCGACTACAGCGCGCAGTGGGCCGAGTACTACCGCAGCATCGGCAAGATGAAGGAGGCCGAGGCCATCGAGGCGCAGATCAAAATTAAAGTGAGGCTTCTATATTATTTTCACATTGTGATTATATTGAATATTCAATTATAGTTTTTTTTTATTGTTTAAGTTTTTTAAATATATGGAAATATGTGATCTGTCACACAAAATAATAATTATTGTTATATAGATTTATTTACGGGTGTTGAGTGGCGGAAGTATATATAAATATGATTGCTTTATATTTAATAACTACTGTTTTAGACTTTCACTTTTAAAACGTAGTTGAATTAGTTAAAGGCAATTAAATTATTATATCAATCATATTATAACAAAATTTTTCAAGTTCTACTAAGTTAACTTGAAGAAGATATGAGAGACCACAATCACCGCACATTCGAGATATTTTTTTTGTGTATATCAGATCTCCTGAAACAAAAGCTTTAAATTTTACATTTCAAAAATATTATGTAGTATTACTACTTTATTATATTTCATTCCTTCGTTCTGGTGTTGAGGCAAAGCGTGGCGTTGAGTTCCGCCACTCAACACTCAATGTCTCCAGAACTTGGTGAAAAGTGAGGAACGGAGTGTCTTCACACTAGGTTCCCGTGCCTACCCTGGTGTGTCCGGGGCACAGCGTGAAGCCGGTTTTATTTATTTTTTTATAATACAAAAAATAATTACAGCAGCAACAACCACAACAGCCGGCCACCGTGCCCCAGCCGGCCGCGCAGGCGACGCCGCCCAACCCCACTCCACCGGGCAACAACGTGGCCCCGCAGTACGGCCAGTACGGCGTGTACCCGCCCGTGTACCCCGGCTACCCCTACCCGTACCCCGGGCCGCCCGCGCCCGAGCACACACAACACCAGTGAATGTGAGTTGCGTTGTTTATCTGAACTTGTGGTTTTTGTTAACCTCTTGCTTTATCCTGTTTCTTTTTATTTAATATCTGTGCTTTTCCTGTTTCTTTCTTCCCTATTCTTGCTTTATATGCTTGTGCGCTGGTCTAACTAAACAAAGCTGTCTGTCTCTATTCATCCATTTCGATCGTTTGTTTTTTTTTATATTTTTTCTATTATGTGTTATCGCGCTAGACAGATTGAATAGGTCTATATATTTATTTTTCTACGATCTGTGCTTTTTTTATATATTTTTGTTTAGTATGGTGGAGAAGATGGTGTATATATGTAGTGCTTAATTTTTATGTAATTTAATGATTTTTTAAATTATTTTTGTTTATAATGATTTATGGTATTATGTTGTATTTATTATGTCTATGATCCTATGAATTTTTATATCTTTATTTATTGTCTTTAATATATTGAAAGTAGGTACTCTTTATTTAATTTGGGTAATAAAAATTATTTTGTCAAAGCCTCAAATCCCTATTTAGTACATTTTTACATTTAATTATTTTCGGCTGGCATATTATTTAAACATGCTTACTATATTTTTAGAATGTCCACATTCCATATTTTCTAGATGCTGTAGAATTTATAAAATTACTAACATAATATATAATTGACTATGTTACTTATTATACATTTCAAATTGTTTATTTTAGAGTATAAAATCATTAACCTTTTATTGAATAAAAATGTTATACAAAGTTTGTTATTAAATATAAGATGTGTTATTTCTTTTATATATGATCTTATTAGTCTAGAACTTGTTCACAATTTTCTTTTCAATGTGCCGTTATAGTTATACTGTTGAAATAACAACATATTGTTAATATTTTTACATGTTATTTTACAATTTTCATAAAAACGTTACCTTCCAGGGATTTGGTTATATAAAATGCATGATATAATTTATCCAATTCTCTTTCAGTTTTGCATGATATTTGTAACTTTTATAGAAAGACAAATTAAATATTATTTATTTATATAAATATTGATATATAAGTTTGATTGATGGTAGGAATACATTTTGTGTAGTGTGTGTAGTGTTGCAGATGTACTTAGCCGGCCAGTGCTGGTGCCGTCGACGCTAACTGCACTTACCACCACTGTGGTCAACGATTTTTGCCATTTTTGTTTGTTTATGCTTCCAGACGCCGGACGCACCGCCCAAACGACCCAGAAGATACCTCTCCGATATATACATATATAGTTAAATAAATAGAATTGTATAAGATGATACACCACGCGATTGCGACCCACAATAAATAACTAAGCACTCTATATATGTTTTATTTAGTACTGTCTTTTATTATTATTATTATTATAACCGGCCACATATCGTTTATTTCTTGTGGGTTCCGCGACAGAGTTAAACGACGTTTTGTATGAGATTATTTTCACTTTAACCGCTTCCTGATGATATAATATATATTATAATGTTCACGGCCGTGTGGTACATTCGTATTTCCATTGCACTGTGTATACGTTTTTATTGTATTATTTTCATAACGCAATATGTAATTTGTATAATGCCAATATTGACGATTGTGCCAGTTTGTCCAGGTTTAACTTAGAATGCCACACTGCCTATAACGATGTAACAGTGATCGGACGGAGCTATAAGAGCGAAGCGAAAGCGATAAGCGAGATTCGCCGCAGCGAGGACTCGAGGTAAATGCAATGTCAAGCGACATGGCTTGGTCGCTAACATACAAACGGCGTACATTTTGATATGTTCATTGTGTAATAAGACGTCGAATGCCGCACTGAGATAAGGAGCCTTCCATAAATTACTACTATACATGATATGACAGTGATGTCACACTAGGTTTTTGGGGTTTGACTCAAAATCCCTACCTAGTGTGACGTCACATATTTTGCAATTTTACACCTAAAAATTATTACCTTAAAACAGCAATTTCAAAATATTTTATTATGAAACGTACTTAGGACCCTCTGCGTCCCTTGTCACACAATGACACGTCGTCAACCTCACTTCAAAGTTAGGTTGACGACGTGTCATTGTGTGTGACGTAATTTATGGGAATCCCCTAACGTGTATCAGTGAGTACCTCCACACTCGACGTCGCCGAATGAAATATGTTCTAGATGTAAGTTAGGTATCTGCGGTTAGGCGCGTCGTGACGCGACAGCTCACTAGAATAACTAATTGAAATAATAATAATAGCTATATAAGATTTTGTTTTCTTTATAAATAACTACGGTAATTAATTAGGTGTAAAGCGAGCGACGAGGCGAGTGGCGTTGTTCCACGCGCGGGGCGTCCCCGATCAATTGTATTAATGTTAAGATATAAAGTGTATGTTTATTGATTGAGTGTTCATTTTATTTATAATCTATAACTTCTCTCCACAGACCCCCCCCCCGAGGTAAGTGTCCTTTGTATGACGTACAGTACGAACGATGAGTTGTGGCCGTGGCCTGGGCTTGGTATAGATGGCTGCACAGATTTAATTTTAGAATTTTACTTAATTTTGATTTTTTTTCCTGATTAAACAACGGGCCTAAGTTTAGAAAATCGGCCATTACTCGTCGACCGTTCTGTAAACATAATATGTGATACAACATGATCTATATCGAATGGTGTTATAATTTATATAATACATTGACTTAAACTTCTTGCTTTTTTGTTTTTATTATATTTTTTTTTTGTTGTGTACTCTTGCTCTTGTTGGGCGACTCCATATATTTTGTTTTTCTTTTTTTCAATGTTCACTTCCTTCTGTGTAATATTATTTTTTAATGTTTCTGTAATATTTTTATACCGTGACATGTGTGCTTCTTATAATAATGTTGGTAGAAACCCGTGAATTTTTCACTGTTTTTTGTAGACATTTCAGTATTTGTGTGTTTTTGATATTTACAATTTTGAATTCTACAACGATTGAATTGATATGTTTTTAATAATGAACACTTACGTTACTCACTTGTCTTTAGCAACTTTTTTTACTTATCATGATGATTTTTAAATATTATTGTTGTATTTATTGCATACTATTTCATATTTGTGATATATCACATGTCTTCACTGTGTCGATCTGTTGAAGGTGACAGTGGCTATAATATTAAAAAGCATGTCGTAAAAGAAGTTTGAGTCGTTACTTGGAATGCCGATTGAGGAAAGCTTGTGCCGCGATTGAGAGAATGCATAAGTATATGACAGCGGCGACACGAGCGAGGTATTGGTAAGTTCCGAATGACAAGAGAACTTGAAACTGTTTGGTCACAATAAAAATAATTAAATATTCAAATGAGGGACAAATATCCTGAATATATGTTGTTGAAGTCTGTTTACTATTAATTTATTATATGCATAATTTTATTTTGACCAAAATAGAAACTATTGAATTATACTAACATAAAAATAATAATAATTAAAAAATACATTGAAAATATTCCATATGGTGTTTTAAGTAATTATATTTTAAACAAGATTTAAAATAATAAATTGCATTTTATATATTTTAATAAATATAAAATTTAGAACTTTATGCCAACGGTTATAAATTTGGCGCCAGTTTTACCAAAACCATAGTAAATAATTTTCTTAAATTGAAAATATACAAGTAAATAGAGATTTTAATTGAAAACAATATTTATATAACATTTGGTGTTTAAAATGAAAATAACCAATATCTAATTTATTTGGTAAAGTTTCACTTGTTTAGTTAAGATATTTACTTGACTGAACTTATTTTCAGAAAAAGCTATTTTACATATTATTTTCTTCATCTTTCATTTATTTCTTTATTTGTGCTAAACAATAATATTTATTTCTCTACACCGAATATACGAAGAGATTTCAAATAAAAAATGCCAAATAAAACGTAGTTTTATTTATATATTATTATTATGATTACATGCGATTTAATTGTGAGTAAATATTAAAAAGATGTGTGAATATATCACATAAACTATAACATATAGAAAACATTTTTTATTCTTCTACGATATATGTTTACTTAAATTAATATTTTTGTAATGAACTATCTTCTGCCTCGCGCGAGGATACTGACATTGAGGAGCTGCTGGAAGATCTTATCAATTTCGACAGTTGAGATAAAGATGCTGTAGCCCAGGGCTCTAATGGGCTGCCGGTCTCCACCAAAACTGGAGAAACTCTAAAATGAACAAATGTGTAAGTTAAATAAGCATATAAAATTATACACATAAATTCATACTAAGATAAATGAAACAGGATTTGAACCCGTATCCTCTTGAACAAGCATCTAAAAGCTTAATAATGAAATGGTGATATAACTTTTAAACTTATAATATTAACTTTAAAGTTCACTTTTTTACGGTATTGTTATCGCCAATTTGTTCATTTTTCTGATTTAGTAGTATAAATCTTCCAACAAAGATATTAAATACCAACATAATATAATTATCAAAAATGTTGCCATATGACGGAAATTCGCACTGAAATTTATTCAGTTATGAAACTAACGAAATTGTGCATTGCCAAAATAATAATAAAGTATATTTTCTTATATGTTATACACAAATGTGTAAAATCATGAATGTATGTACCTATGTATATATTTTTCGTTCTTTTCATTTAACTAGATAAAGTTCATTAATAGTTTAACCTATTGCGACGAGGTCTCGCAGTTTTCGGTCGTTTCCTCTTTTCCATTGATTTTTGAATTGGCGGTGCGCTTTCTACTTCCCCGCCGCTTCCTGGGCCTTCTTCATGGAAATAAAATTTTATTATTTAAAAATATATGAAAGCCATCTATTTATTAATTTACGCCATGTTCATTTGTTATACTTAAATAATTTTTGTTTTAATTTATATTACCCTTTCTTCGCTCTGGTGTCAAAGCAAAGCGCGGCGTTGAGTTCCGCCACTCAACACGCGATGCCTCCAGAAAGTGAGGAACTGAGTGTCTTAACACTAGGTTCCCTCTGCCTACTCTCCTCTGTGCTGGATACAGCGTGAAGCTGATTTTATTTAATAATAATTTTTCAAAGATTATATATAACGCATTTTAACTCCGTTCACTATTATTACAAACATTTGTAAATTATTAACGTTTAAAATATGTTTTATATAAGTACTTAGTTATTTGTCACCTCGAAATGAGCCCTCCGGAATGATTTTTGAAATAATTCCGTTGGTGACAAACACTTTTACTACATATTTATCAAATATGTTTTATATTAAATATTTTCTTTCAATCCAGAAATTATGAACTCAGGTAGAAAAAGTTTCTTACCAACAAGGAAAAGAGAGTGTTCAACCTGTGCTTGCCCCGTTGCATGTTGGATACACAGCGGCCTAGCTGCCCGCATTCTGTTGTCGCGCCGTCCGTCGTTGGCACTAAAATAAATTATAAATATGAAAGTTTGAAATGAACTAAATAATAACTGTTACAGTAGTGGTTTGAATATGGGAATAATAAAACGAGCAGCGTCACATTCTGTTTAG
>DWAN01003443.1:0-13440 GCA_018230445.1 Heliconius hewitsoni
CCGCGCGCACGCGCCTGCCCTCCGCCCTCCGCCGCCCGCCCTCCGCGCCCTCCGTCCGCCGCCCGCCCTGGCAGCGGATTGATCAGTCTCTCGATTACGATGAAATTTATTATTCGCGAATCTATTAACGACGTGACACCACGGACGATTTCACGCTCTGGACTTCGTGTGTATCTTCGTTCAAGCTAACTCCGTAGCTGAGGCCTTCGTTTAGTATATATAACCTTCAAGTTTACGTACTTAACCTACAATATTTCCTAGCGTAACAATAAAACGTGATACAATGCGTACGTAACGTACAATGATTGTCTTTACGAACGACTGTATAGTATCTTACTGTTAAATGTCTCTACATATTTATCCTTGAATAGGTGGTATTGATTTCTTTGTTTGCTTTATTTATTCACCTCAAGTTCAGACCATATCTTAGCAATTAACCATATCTTATTTAATCGTACTCTTGTGATTTACTAGTATAATATAGTATATGTGTGGTATAGACGACTCGCTATGCATTTGCATTTATTAAATGCATTCATAGAGTCACGATTCAAAACAGCTCTCGAAATAGTTAGCTTTTATAGCCTTGAAAATACGACTCACATTTATACAAAATATTGTTGTATGAACATCCTGCCACTCTCATTTTAATATGACAATGGATTTATTCTTATGATTCTTAATTATCCTTCCGTTCTAGAAAAAATATATAATTTGAGCTCGCTGAATTTAATGGCCTACTACTACTGCTACTGTATATTCTACCTACTTACTTATTTTCTTGGCTGAAATATCCGTTAAATATATAATCGAAAACAAAATCTTTTAAAAATTATATTATATATTTTTTTATCCCAAGCCGTAAAATAAACTCTCTAAATTATCACATATAAACATATGTGGTTCAGATTGTATAGTTTTTGCTTACTTTCAGACTATTGTATCTACATACATACAACGAGGCTAGATTGCTTTATGCTATTTGTCCAATTTTCTTTGCTATCACACATTTAAGAGATTTTCTGTATTTATCTTAATCAATTTGACGGAAAGTGGGGAAGGGAGGGGCCTAACACTAGTTTTCCAGAATCAGTTGCCGTCCGTCCGATTGCCTACCATACCTAACTACGGGATGCAGCGTGAAGCTAAAAAGAATCTTATTCAAAATTCCAATGTGATCTCACATCCACACATGTGATCTCAAATCCACATATGTGATCTGACATCCACACATATTATCTTATATCCATATGCATGTACACGTGACAGGTTATATGTTCAATTTCCATTCGAAAAAATGAAATGCTTAATATTTTCATTCATTCATTTCATTCATTTGCGAACGGAAGTGTCTTAATGGGAACGGATTGTCTTAATGCTAGGTTCCAAGGTTCACTCTACCTACCCGGTATGTCTGTATCCTGTACATAAATGTTTTTTGTAATACATAAACGCAAAATGTAAAGTAAATGTTTCATTGTAGTTTAATTTGTTTGCCATTTAGGGAATAATTAATAATGTAGGACAAGCGCGAGTCGACCACCGAGGATCCCATACAAAAATTGGAGGTCGAGCTTTTTCTGAAATTCAGAAAAGCTTAACTTAGCCAGAGCTCTTTCATATGTTAACTCGTTTAAGCTATAACTTTTTTATTATAGTTTCGAAATACGTGTGTTACATGCGTTTTTTGTTATATGAACAGCCATATCTTTTTTTAAGTAAACATAGAAATACGTTTTTTTTTAGGAAATCATGGGACATCAGATCTGAGTATATGGTTTGAATTTCAAATCGATATCTCCAAGCGTTCCTGAGATAACGGCTCTTGACAGACAGACAGCCCGGCGTACGAACATATAACCTTATATATTTTTCCTTTAAAGGTACTAAACCCTAAATAAAAAACGTTCAATATATGCAACATTATGTTTTAGATTTCTCAAATGCAACATATACCTAGATACCCTTATATATTTTCCAACAGCTAAATTTATTCGTAATATGCTCTTAAAATTTAATTTTCATGCTCTAATTGCAGTGGTTTAAACTTCATAAACTTTAAGCACGTCATTAAACATTTATAAATAACTTTCAAGGTATGCGGCCTGTAATTAGAATCTTTGAAAATTATCACAGATTTTTTTGTATAGGTTAAATATTACAGTTAGTAATAGATTCGATAAATAATTATTTAACCTTCTCTAAGATATTAACTTATGTACATATTATAAGATCTTTGATTGTCAAATTACGCATTTAAAAAAAAATTAAAAAAAATTACATACATAATTTTTTTAAGCCTTCTAAATCCTAATTTTCGCAAATTCCTCTAATTAAAAATAGATACAACAGAAAAAGAATGATAAAATTGCGAGCTTAGGTTACACCGTGCTATAGAAAAATCTCACAGTAGGGTAGGCAGAGGGAACCTAGATAAGACACTCCGTTCTCCACTTTCCGCCGAACTCAGAAGGCATTATATTGCTGACACCAGAGTGAAAAGAATAAAATATAAATTTAAGAGAACCAGTCGCGTTTATCTGCAGGATCACCGATTGATAAATAACCGTTAATATGGCTTTCGCATAGTCGCTCAACCGCCTCGATCTTCTGGTTTACCTAACCCATCGCTAGGCTCCGGCTACTGAAAGCAAGGGAGACGGCCTGGCAGTTAGCTTGGACATGGCGAAGGCCTTTGATCGAATATGGCATGGGGCACTCCCCAAGGCTGGCAAGGTAAATTCCTTTCAAGCTCCACACAACTGTGGAATGACCCACCCGCGGCAGTTTTTCCAGGTCGATACCACCTGGGTACTGTCAAAAAGCGCATCTATCTCCATTTTAAAGGCCGGAAACGCACCAGTAGCACCTGTGGTGTTACACGGGGTCGTGGGCGACGCCACTTCATCAGATGACTCGTACGCTCGTTTACCTTGTCTTTTCTCATAAAAAAAGATTGTGGGTTCGATTTACATTATCAAATAAAATATTTAATATTTTCATTTCTTCGCTCTGGTACAGGATTAATTCCATTCAACACACATATCCTTCAAAATTCGGCAGAAAATAGGATACGGAGTGTCTTAACACTATGTTCCGCTATGTTCCGCTAGGCGGAGGCCTAGCCTGCTGTGTGCGGAATACAATGTGACGCTGATATTATATGTTTGACAATCCTAATATTTTCAAATTATAATGTTGTATAAAAGTACGAGATTTGAGGCCATATTTCAAACGAAATCATGACAATCGAGCAGTAAAACGGGAACGGCGGCCGACACGCGATACCACAATTTCGCCATTCGTCAACGGTCGACTACCCACTTACGAACCTTATCATACTATCGTATCGGGAGCGTAGGCGATTATCTACGGCGATAGAACACCAAGCCTAAGTAGAAAATATCTCAGAAATCACTTATAGATAAAATTAATTGAGCTAAAACTACTTTGCACGATCGTTCGACGCTTTATAGCTGAAAGATTTAAATACTTTTATGCTGTTCAAGTTTAATTTTTTTAAGCTTAATAGTTTAATGTTGTTTAAGCTTAATTTTTATTGAGCTAGCGATTTTATTTACAATTTTCCCCTAAAATACTCGATGAAGATTTCAAGGAAAAAAAGCGCTGTGAAAAAAAGGCTTTAAATACTGTATTTATGGCCACGGCGAAGCAGTTGCGTTCCTCTTGACGTGCGTTGTTTGAAATTGCCGAGGAATTTGTAGATATTATTTATTTGTCAACCAATATTTACCTAATTATTAATTTCAGCTTTCTTTTATTAACACAAAATGTGAAAATTATTTTTTTATCGTACCTTTTATAGTATAAAAAAATTGATATACGAATAATTTATTATTTAATAATAATATATCATTCAAATAAACCATTTTGTCTTCCAAAATGTATGTTACAATATAAATATTAATAATAAAAACGATAAATTTAAATAATGGGATTTATATTAGTGTGCTAGAGATTTGTTTGGTCGATACAATCAAGTCCTTTGCCTCACGCTGCAATGCCGTAACATGATTTATATTTTAATAGCATTTGATGTTAAGTTGTATTCACATAATACTATTTTTACTTTTTTTTATAATTTTTGTTCTTTACGTTGTATCTCGCATAGAAAAATAGTCTAGTGTAGTAATCGTTCCCCATTTTTCGCCGAATTCTGGAGACATTGCATGTTGAGTGGAGAACTCGAAGCTGCCAATGTCTTGATATTAAATGGAAAGTGGACAAGGAAGTATCTTACTCTGGGGTTTCTCTCTCTATCTCTCTGTCTTTCGCGATATTTATTTCTTAAATAATTAGTTAACATAAGATATATCACTGTGAACTCGGTTTTACATAGTTCTTATATACCTTTTTTACGATGCGATTAGTTGTCATAAATATATATTTAAATTTTTGAACAAACATTTGGATGTCCGACACTTTTGTCTTCAAAATATGCATTTGCAAAATTATTCAAAAATACAAAAATATAGAGTTACTAAGAGAAAATCTTTGTGAAACCTATGATTTATACAGGGTGGAAGTGTCAGCGCTCCTTTTACGGGAACAGCACATAGGGTAAAATATTTTAAACCCATACCTAAAGAAATTAATCAATATAACTCAACAGTTTAGACGTAGAATTTTTTTTATTTCACGATGTTTATCTATACCTGTATTTCGTGTAACGTAGTTACCCATAGATATCAGTACCGTAAACACATACTACTACAAAAATGCTACTAATAGTTAAACAACTTTGAACTTTGCCGCCAATACCTACAACTCGATTTCAGAATGAGGCGTATGCGGCGGTTTCCCTTTGATATGTTTATGTGTGCGTGCGTAGTTCTTGACAAATAACTTTTTATATTACAATTATTGGTATCTATGCGTAATTGCGTCACACGAAATACATATCAACATCGTGAAATGAAAAAAAATCCTAACTCTAAACTGTTGAGGTATCTTGATTAATTTCTTAGGTATGTTTAAAATTTTTTACCCTACATGCTGTTCACGTAAAAGGAGCGCTGACACTTCCATCCTATATAAGCAGATGGAGTTAGACTGTTTGGACAGACGACGGGCGCTCTCACTTCGCTTTCTTCCCGAGTGAAGAACGCCTAAAAGTAGAGAAAATCTTATTTCAAGGCGGCTATGTATAAGATGGTAGATGTATTCTGATGAATCTGTTGACATGTCTATTATTTATCAAGTGACTCTATTACCGTATTTGCAACTGTAATATTCATTAGTTTAAAAAGAATTGCTCGTTGGAAGAATGAGTCGTAAAATCATTTTTGTATTGTAAAAAAATTTAAATGAACATAACTAGTTCAAAGTGAAAAAAAACATTTTAATCAATGCAGTCTATTAATAAATTAATTGTTTAAGACGTTAAAAAAATTGCACTTTTATGATGTAGGTAATTTAATAAAATCATATTCAAGTTAAAATATATGAAATAAAAATTTATTTGTGTACAATGTAGCTATTGGCACATATACTTTTATGTGTACAGATACAAAATAAAGATTCTTTTGTATAATAATATACATGTAATTATTACAACAAAATAAAAGCACTTTTTGGATAATATCGTCGAATCCCACTCATTTCGAAGAAGGGAAATTATTATGGACGAACGTTGGTTTCTAATAAAAAAAAAACATCATTATCGAAACATTTATTATATTTTTAAAGATAAACATAAGAAATAAAAATATGCGGAAAAAGCATAATTAAATTCGTAATAATATAAAAAATTAATATAACACAATATAATAATATCAGGAATGCTAAGTAAGAAAACTTCCACCAATAATATCACATGGACAAAAAACTTACATCTAAATAAGTTTTAATATTTCGATAATACACTTAAATATAAGATGAAGAAGAATGAGTTGAGAACAAAACGTTTGAACCTTTATAAATTTATATAATGTAACAATTAAATTTAAGTTATTAAGATTATGCATATTGAATTTTTATTTTGGAAAACAGTTTCTACTTTTCTTTCTTGTAAAAGATATATTTTGTGTATTATTCTTTAAATATATATAAATAAAGTATCACAATTTTTATTATAATAAGATTTTAGACAACATATAATACTTTCAGATAGAATAAGTTGTACTTGTGGAGTAAACAAACAGCTAGACAAGAACTTTTATTGAATATTATGCATATATGTATGCATAATATTCAATATTATGCATATATGTATGCATAATATTCAATAATATTCGACTATACAAGCGCGAGTTTGACTCATGCCAGTGTTCACAATCATGGGAAAGTATTTGTAGGGCAAATAGGTATTGAACTATATCTGAGTAAAATGACATACTAACATATAAAAGGCATTTACTTGTTTACAAGTAATACATTTAAAAAAAAGACAATACAGTTGTTATTATTGTAAATTAGCGTGATTTGTCAGATTTTATATACTTGTCCAAGTCGGCGTCGCTGGCCGGGTCGACTTGAGACAGCTGACGGAAGCTCTCGTCATCTACAAAGCAAATTTCGTGATCATCAGGGTCTGCCAGGATGATGACCCTGACCGTGGCTTTGCCAGGAGTGTCCAGAGAGATCAACGGTGTCAGTATCTTCCCTTTGGCCTCCTGAATCTTCTGATCAATTATGGGTTGTTGGTCAAATGGACAAGAGAAGGCGATGCGGCCATATGCTTTTGCATGATTTACTGGTTCACCTGTAGCAAATAACAGAAATAATAAGATTTTTGCTGAAATATCATGACAAACATTTTAATTGGAATAATGATATATGGATGTCATTGAGCTGTGGGACAGCATTTAGATGTAAATGCGATGGTTGATGGTTCGTTTAACTCTAATATGTAATTATTTATAATTAATTATACAAATTTGTAATGCAGTGTTTTTTTTGTGCCCTTACCCATACGTTTAGGAAATTATTTTATTATTATAAATTCAGGATAAAATTACATATTCACAATTCAAATGTAGTGCATGCAATAATATAACATAAGCCATATTATAATCTATTCGCGGCCTCGCCGCGTTTGTCATGAAATTGATATATAATTCAAGCATTTTTCTTAATTTTGAGAAAGTGCAAATATTTTTTTACAAAATCCCTTATTGTGATTTATTTATACGAGATAGATATATGGTGTAGTGTACTGTATTTTAGAACTAATGGAACTGAATGTTTTTGTGGTATAAATAATCAACTATTTCGGCATCGCATGGCATTTTTGGATGGTATTCCTAATTATTGATTAAATGAAAAGTAAATCCAATAAGTAGATCCAGAGGTAGCTTAGCGTTTAAATAAACAAACGAACTCTTCTGCTTTATTATATTAATATAGATAAAATGTGCGATCAACATATAACAATTAGCATTGTTTGACATAAAATTTCAAATTCAAAATATTACTTATTTAAACAGACTGTAAGCACTTTTAAATCGTCGAACGAACATAAGAAAACACTCATACTTACGCACTCATACTGAATTTTTTACATAACTATATATATATATTTTTACTGAACTCACCAATATCTATTAATTCAAGTTTTGCTTGGTCCTCGCTGAATCCAAGGACTACAGATTTATTATTCTTTTCGAAAAATTTGAGAGATAACAAGCCATTCCAATAAGCAATGGATTTTGAGAGATTTGAACTGGCCAAAGACACTTTGACAACTGGATCTGAAAATATTAATATGCTTATAAATAAAATGTATATATTTTTACAATAATATATTAGAAGCCAGTCGCGGAGTAGACGCAAAGTGTGACTGTAAAACCTGGTGTGGGTTCAATCCCCACGCGAAGAGATGAAATATTTATTTAAATTTATATTTCCAATTCTTTGCTCTGGTCTTGAGACAAAGCGCGGAGTTGAGTTCTGTCACTCAACATGCAATACATCGAAAATATATAGATATGTGAAGCTGATTTATTTTATATTTCATATATTATCATATGAATTATTTTATTAACTTGAAAAGAATGCTAGAATAAAAACATAATAAACAATATCCATTTATAATAATTTGACTAGATGAATTATGGCTGAATTATATTAAGCTTATGAAAACTATTTTAGGTACAAAAAGTTTCCCTCATACAGCACGCCAGAGAAGACTTGTTGGATATCGGAATTCAATAGGATACTTTCTTATATACTTATACTTATCTGACTGGGAAAATAAAAATAACAAATTTTACTAAGTGGGGTCAAACTCGCAAACATCATGTTTACAGTTGCTGAACCATTGCAATAAAATGGCCTCAAAATCTTAAATTATCTCAACCTTATTATATTATTAAAGGCTTTATTATCTTTTTATCGTTTTCTTTACTATATTGTAATTTAGTAATTATAGTTATATATGTTAATTGTTTGAATTTTGTATTTATTTGAATATTATTGTTTGAATTTTGTATGTCAGTATGACATTGAGTTATGTATAAAGTCAAGTAATATTTTCAGATAACAAAAAGGGATCTAAAGAAAAAGTTATATCTCCCAATAAAAAATAAACACATTATAAATACGAAATACAATATCTAAAAACTTTCATCCTAACTAACTCATGGTAGTTTGATTGTAAACATGACCTTTAATTGATTAATTAAAAAGTTATTTTAATGATAAACAAAGCAAATATCATAATTATCTAAAAATATATTTTCTTTGGACTGGATACAGAATTTTCATTATCAAGTGCAGACTGAACACATTTGTATAACTAAACATATATATCACATGATCTAAAATATGATAAAATTTTCCAATGTGAAGATAAAATACCACCATATCGATAAGTACAAAATTATATTTGTATAAATTATTTGTCTAATGTTTGAATTGGAAATTTTATTCTAATGGATGTTTATAAAAATGTAGTCTTTGAACATAAGAGGACTTAATCCTGTATCATCTCTTTGAAAATGTTCAAGCACTCTGACTACTAATCCATATATTTTTATGGAGCAACATCAAAATTCTTATATCTTTGTTGCAAGTTAATTTTCTTTTTTTTGGTGTGGAACAACACTTTAAAAATGTAAAAAATATTTAATCTGATGGTGACTCATAAAATATACTATGTTATTTAAAAGAGTACTACTATTCAAGAGAGACTACTACTTTCATGGACCTCTATCCCTATTCTTACACCCATGGGCATTGGGTGTTCATCACTGGAATCATATCAATGGAATAACTTAAAGCTAAGAGCAGCTTTGAGTTATTGCTTTGTTAAGAGAGCGAGGAAATAAAAATATTAAATATTTCATATCCTGTAGTGGGGATGGAACTCACAACCTGTCATGTTTAAGGTGATAAAAATAATTGCAATATTTTGTAAGTAATTATAAAAATGTATGCAATATGTTGTAAGTAATTATAAAAAGTTCAATTATTTGAAGAAAATGTTAAGCTATAAGACAATTATACATTATCTTACCCTTATCCACAGGCTGAGGTTTGTCAATAATATAAAATTTATATCCACCAGGTGCTTCTACATATTTCAATCCATTTTGTTCCTTAACTGGCCAATTTGCAGCCGCAGCTCTCTTTAAACTCTCACTTGATTGAATTGTCAGGCCATGAAAGTCATTTCCTTGTTCATAATGTGTTATTCCATAGTTATAAGTTAATTCCACAACAAAGTGCGTATCTTCTGGACCATAACCAATCATGGTTTTACTCCAACGATTAGCATAAGGCCTGAAACATTACACCATCTTATAGTATTATGCTAAATATATATTTAAGATATTATAGTGCATATGTAACATAAGAATTGAAACAAAGTTATTTGCATTTAATTTTATTATTTTTATTTAAAAAATTACCCATTGCAAGCAGCCTCACATCCTTCACTAAATTCTTCATGTCGTAAAACCTACAAATTAAAATAATTTACTTTAATAACAATATAAACTATGTAATTACGTGAACACTTATTAATTCTATAAAATTACTTGTTCTCAGATGCACTTGTATTCAGTGGCCTTGAACATTTCTAGTTGTAGGTTGATAGGTATTTAAGCTTTTTAGGTTTATGTTCATTTAAAAAACTAAACTAAAAATTTAATAAATTTGTAATGAAAATTTTTTATGGAAAAATGAATCTTACCTTCATACCCAGAATTTCCCTGTAGAATTTAGCTGTGAGAGTCCTATCGGCTACTTTAAAAACGAAGTGTAATGCGCGTCCGTTAATCATTTTTGTTTATTTTTTGAAAATAAAAAGGACTTATTATTAAATATTGATGATCTAACTTGATAAATTATCCTTAACTATAGCGCAATTCTCTTGAAACTAGATCTCACTCACAAAGCTTCACCAATATTAACTATTTTAAATGTAAACGTCAACTCACATTTGTCATTTGTCAAATGAAAACGCCGCGTATAAAAAAAACTGAGCTACTACAACGGCATAGTGTAGAAAACGTAACAAGAGATGTGCCCGACATCGTGATTGAATTGTACGTTAAGCGAGTGGATACTTATTCTGTTTCGCCTTAATCGTATAAACAAATTTTCAATTTCAATTGTTTGCAATAAGGACTAAATCTGAATAATATAATAAAAACTATCTATCATACGTGCAAAATATCATAACAAGATAAAATATGATAAGGAATATTGAGATTGCATTTAAATGTTAAGGGCCTTTAAGTGTCATTGTCGTTTGATATTATATTTATAAAATTATAAAATTGCTCGATTGTAAAAACTTTGTCATCCGTAAACAATTTTTTTCTGTGATCTCCCTTTGCATACTACTTAAGTACTTGTTTTGATGATACCACTCTATTCTTTTTCAAATTATCGTTTAAGAAATGACCAGTGCATCTCTTATAGGCTGCAAGTCCTAAGTCATCTTTCAAAATACGCGACATGATTCTAGGTGCTATCTTCATCTTTCGAGATAAAATCTTTTGCTTTTGGATAGGATTTCTTCGAATTCTATTCCTTAGTACTTTGATCACTTTTTTTCTACAAGCGCAACATGGATGGCCAGATTTTTTTTCTGTCACAAACAGAGAGGTTCATTGTAATTATCAAAAGGTTGGTACACAATCATTTGGCTAATGCCAAGCGTATGAGGGATTTTAAGCATTGTATTTGGTTCCATGCATATTTTATGTAATGCAATCACAACAATTTGGTTCTATTTATCACCTCACTCGATTTTAAAATCACAAAATATTTTAGAATATCATGGCGCAAAAGTAAGAAAACATAATGAACAATCGTATAAAAATGATAGATTCCAAATTCAAAAGTAATATTTTGTTTATTTTTTATTGTAAAAGTATTTATGGGCAGACTAAGTACTCACTGGATGTCAATATATTAAATTCATAACAGTATTCGTGGATACATCTTATTCTATATGAATTTTTTTTAAAAAAAAAAGCTTACCTAAAATAAAAAATATATATTATAAGGAGATTATAATTGAGAACCCTATAAGGTTTAAGAAAATATTTAAAATAAGTATATCTTATATTTAAAATATTTTCTTTAATCAAATATCCTTTGAAGGAAAATATAAAATGGTTATTGTTTTAGATATGACGTATCCCTATCACGCGCATACCATGTGTCGCCTAGGCCTAGAGACATGCAAGTGATAATAATATGATATTATATTAGATGTAAGAAGATTAGATACCATCTATTGCAGATACGTGAGCGTATGCTTGCAAAAGGATTTACCTACTCAGTATATATCAAATTAAATAATGCTCATTACTTAATGTCGTGCTAATTTTAAGGGTTCCGTACCTTGTAAGGAAAAAAGGAACTCTTATAAGATCACTTTGTTGTCCATCCGTCCGTCTGTCTGTCTGTCAAGAGCCTCTCAAGAAATGTCTGTCTCTCCAGAACGCTTGGAAATATCGAGTTGAAATTTAAACTATATACTCAGATCTACGGTCCCATGATTTCTCTCAGTGGGCTAGCCTGACTCACGCTTGTCGGTGTTTTTTATAATTACAATATAAGCAAAAAATTGGATTGGGAGTATATCAAAATGAATAATAATAAATTTTTCAGCGTTATATTTTACAGTTTTACTTAAGTGGTACATTACTGTATCCAAAATCTATAAAAATAGAACCGTTATAGATTTATAAATGTCTGTATGCCCCTGTGGTGAAGCTAGGGTATTTGCTGCCTGGTGCAGCTTAGGACTTAATGCCCTTTAAAATGATCAAAATAATTTCAAATTACAAAGCACAGTAGAGTAGATATATAAATTTTAATTGCTTCAAAACTATAAAAACTATACATAAGTTATTCGATTTTGGTAAAAAATATTGCAAAAACGGATATTACGCGCTTTTTGACTAGCCATTAATCACATTTTCAAAATCAATAGTATCGACTTGTAATAGTGACATGATAGCGAGATTGTATTTTTCATTTTCATTCTCTCGTTTCTCTTATACATTTCTTGATTCTTGATTTAAAAAAATTTAAAAATTGATCGCAGACTTTGTTCCCCTTTTCCTTTTGATGCCCGGTGCGACTGCACCGCTCGCACCCCCCCAGCTACGCCACTGGTATGTCCCTACGCATGTCATATTATTCAATGGTTTTCTATTAGTAGTATTACATTTGAAATTTAGTAAATTCTGTATTCTGTGAACCATTTTGCGACTATTGACGATATGGGTACAATTTCTGTTTTATCAAAATCGTTTCTGGATTTCGAAACTTAGAGCATTGTAAAGTTTCACAATATTTCCTTTACTCCTAACTGCAATGGCGTCACGCTGCGTGTGTCGTGTCGCTGCGTTGACTTGCATAAAATTTTATTTGTAAAATGGTTCGTCCTTAATAATTTTAATGATATACAGGCAGTCCTCGACTTACGTCGTTTCGATTTAAGTCGTTTCAAGTTACGTCGAACAATGTTTTGACAATGTTCCTCAAGCATACGTCAAATGTCTCGACTTCCGGCAAAGGAGAATTCACTTGTCGCGAAGTCAATGTCTGGGAGGCCGGCGGGGCGCAGTGTCAACGAGCGGGTAATCCCTCCTCATTAACTCACACTCGCTAACTAAACAAAATCTGCGGCATCTGCGGGGACTAACCCGCTCGCCGACACTGCGCTGAGAAGATGAGCTGAGCTGAGAGATTTTTGGAAAAATTATAATATCTTGCAATGCGTAAAAAATATTGCTGCTTCATGGGATGAGGTGACACCCAACAATTTAAAAGGAGTTTATTAAAAGTTATGCCCACATTTTTTCAAGCCATCTGAAAGTTCTTCATTTACAGATCAACCAAATATTGATGTGATCACAACTGACATTGTTCATTTGGCTAACCGTTTGCCTGATATTGCAGTTACTGCTGATGATATTGATGATCTGTTATGCTCACATTCGCAAGAACTGA
>DWAN01003444.1:0-13436 GCA_018230445.1 Heliconius hewitsoni
CTCTGCCTACCCTGCTGTGTGCGGGATACAGCGTGAAGCTCATTTAATTTAATTTTAATTATTATTAAACAGCTGAAGCTGATTTTTTTTTTCGTTAAACAGCAACATAAACGCTTACTTATAGTTTTTATTATATTATAGCTAAATTGTAGAACTATTTATATAAGTTGTATCATAATTGTTATTCTGATGACCAAGGTATGTTTTTGTAAAGTTTAATTTAAATCCATTCAGAGGTTTCTGTGTGAAAATGAAAGAAACATCCATCCTCACAATTTTCACATTCCTGATATTAAGTAGGATTCCTCCACGTGGAAATAGAACCCACAATCATCGCGTTTACAGTCGTGAACTTGTGCCTGTGCGCCACGACGGCCTCTATAATATTGTATATATATATTCTCATATAATAATATAATATATATATATTCTCTATAATATCTACTGCAATATACATTTTTTTTTTCGTTTTTCAGACCAGTGATTCGCCATTCAATTCAGATAGAGAAAAGAAAAGTAATAAATTTAGACCAAGAAGTGTTTCAATGATTAATGACCATCCAACACAAAGCAAATCAAAGTTAAAACCAGCTTCATGGCACCAGTTTCAAAGATTACCGCCACCAAAGTGTGTATAAAAACTATTTTTGATACAATGAATATTTATAATATCAAAAATTATTCAGCTTCACGCTCCTCATCCCACACACAGCAGGGTAGGTAGAGGGAACCTAGTGTTGAGACACTCCGTTCCGAACTTTTCGCCAATTTCTGGAGGCATATCGTGTTGAGTGGCGGAACTCAACGCCGCGCTTTCCCCTCGACACCAGAGCAAAGAAATGAAAATGTAAATGTAAATAAATATTTCATCTCCTTGAGTGGGGATCGAACCCACAACCAGTCAATTTACAGGTAAACTTTGTGTTCCTGCGGCACGACAAATTAATGTATATATAATATAGTTATTTCTAATCAGGTGTCTATCTGAAATAAAAGGACGGAACATGCAACCGTCTGAATTGCAAGTAAAACTAAACTCTTTAAAGAAAAGTATATGGACTGGTATTCAAGATGAAGAGAAAGGCCCTTTATCTTGGGGTATATCTAGTTTTGCTATGAACTCTTATTTTACTGATAGTGAGGCTTTACTCAGGTATAATTTTACTTCCCTATTGAAATAAATTGTGATACTAAAAAAAATTACCTTTGTAATATATCATTACAGATCTTGTTCAAAGAAATTAGAAGAATTGGATAATGATAAATTAAAATTAAGAGATGGAAAAAAGAAGAAAAAATGTAAAAATAAAAATAAAGTTTCTGTTAAAATGCCAACAGAAGATATGTTAGAGCCAAACAACAGGATTCCTAAAATTAGCAAAAATAAAGGGAAGTTAGTATATGTTTTGTATTCCTTTTTTGCTGCTTAAAACCAAGAGTATGAATGAAAAATGTTTTTTAAAGAAAATTTAAATGTGAAGTTTAAAATATATTTTTTTGTATTTAAAAAAAAATTAACAACACACTTTTGATTGATTTCAGATAGCTTTGTGCTTATTTATTTTATTTATAGCTTCATGGCTTATTCACATAGTTTACTTTTTAGAGAAAACATAATGTGAAGACAAAGTGTCTCCACATTATGTTTAAATCTCCAGTTATACCTCAAATTTGAGAACATTGAGTGTGAACACTGTATCCCGCACATAGCAGGGTAGGCAGAAGGAACATATTTTCACAACACTCCATTAACATTAAGTTCTGTTCCCCAATTTTCGCCGAAATCTAAAGATATTGCACTGAACTCAATGCAGTGCTTTACCTTATAACCAGGGCAATGAAAGTGTTAAATATTTTATTTCCTTGAGTTTCCACAACCTGTTTTGCTTATAGTCAAACATTTCTGCCCCTGCACCAGTGGGGTTGTTAGAGTGGGGAAATAAAAATTATAATTTTTATTAAGTGAACAGTGACAGAATCATGTCCCACTGTATCAGAAAGAGCCTATAATAATAGAAGTGTTAAATCACTATAGACAATAATATTCTTGTTATATTAAATCCTAATATATTAATGTTCTTTTCCAGACTAAAACATGCCAAATCAGAATGTTTAATGAATAACACAAGTTTTACTGATATACCTAGAAACACTCAATCATCAAATAAACAAGCAAAATCGGTATTTAAAAAGAGTGCCTTTGTTGCAACAGCTATTCAGACTAAGAAATCAAATCGAAAATTAAATATTATCTCCGATAATACTGATTCTGAAGAATCAATACATATGGTAAAAAAGACAAAAAAGAAATCTAAAATTGGGAAGCATAAATTGCAAAAATCTCTTACTGCTGATACCAAAGTCAAAAATTAAGAATGAAAGTTACTTGTTACTTTCACTGTATCCCACATATAGCAAAGTAGGCAGTAGGAACCTAACCTAACCTTTCCTCAGTGGTCATTGCATCTAAAACATTCTGCGCTACAACAGCATACAATGTATTTAAATGTTTTAATTGAAACCTTTTTGATAAATAATATTAAGGAATAAAGTATAAAAGTGAATTATATGATTTAAGGATATACTGTTGGTTATAAAATACTAGCCGTATCATGTGCCATTGCTACAAATAAAATAAATTTGAAGTCCAAATAAAATCAATTTGAAGGAAAAATATTACACAAATATTCAATTTATTTTGAATCATTTTATTGATTTTATTTATTTCAAAAAAAAAATGTATGCGTATGTATTTACTGTACCAACTCAGATCCACCTTTGTTGGCTCATGAACAAAAACTTTGCTAAAGATCATTACATGATCAAATGCACAGTTTAAGATTCTATAAAGGGCATATAAACATTCATTCTTATATATTAAATATAATAAGATACTTTAATAAAGCATTTTTAAAAAAATAAACATTGTTTATTTAATATAAAGTAAAGACTTGTACATTAAAGTTAGTGAGAATAAAGAATAATAATAACGTGCTAAATTGTCGTAAAAGTCATTGAGTGCTTTAAAGTTTACACTTTCAGATCTCAATTGTTTTCAGCATGAAGAAGAGAATTTTCATTTTTGGAAAAATAATAAAGTACTTAATGCAGGATTGCATTAAGTATTATAAGTTGGATATTTTAAGTGTACTATCTAAAGTTACATAATATTTATAAATAAAATATAATTAGCACTTATTTGACTATTTTCTTCAGAATACTCAATAATAAATATAATGGACTTACTTTAAATTAAAACACGATTATATATTATAGTACTGATACAATTTTGTTTAAATACATAAAAATATAAAAAACTAACGATTTAAAAATTCACCAAAACATTTTAAAAGTTTTATGGTTAGTTTGACTTTACTGATTTTGACTTTGACAGTGGCAAAGCAATTTAGCAATCAAAGACACAAAAATATTTTTTTACGCTTTAGACATCCAAATAAAGAAATATGAGACTGTAAAAATCGTTTGAGACCATTTCACAAGGAACAAAGCCAACATCTCTTATCGAGCTGAGGCAGAAAAATTAAACGATTAACAAACTATAAATTTTTCATTATAAAATTGAAGACATGGGTGGATGAAGGTAATATGTCGCATTTTTGGAATTTCGCAGTTCTATGCATGAATTATGGTGTTATGTATATACGAATAATTATAGACCATAAAACAAATAAGATTGTAGTTATATTAGAACTTCACTACTCGGTGAAGATGTCATATACCAATTTTTTATATCAGTTTTCGAATTTTTAAAGCTTTAAACTCGGTTTTTCGAAATTAGAATTTTGTGATACCGGGTAATTTAATTATACTATCGTGTTATTGTTAAATTAGGAATTCTTATTTTTAATTTAATTTGATTTAATTTAATTTACGGTGGTTTAAGCTGCTTAATTGTTAATGCTTATAGTGCATTGTGATCATATTCATTAAATTCTCCTTATAAAATTTCTATCCTACGAGCTTCCCGAGAATGTATGCAAGTAGATCGTAGCTTACAATTCACTGGGTGCGGCACTATCGACGGTTTTTGCTCATAATAAGATAATAACAATATTTAAGGTTTTAAGTTAAATAAACTAATAATCTTCAAAATTATTTATAAAGAAATTCTTTAAGCCTTAAATTAAATTTAAGTTTTAATAATTATAATTATACCTTAAAATTTGCAATTTTAAATCATATTTGAATATAAAACCTAATAAAAGAAATATTTCTGGTTAATAAATTTACAATTTATCGCTTATAACTCAGCCATCAGCTTCAGCTTCCCAAAATATTTTTAATCATTGCCAATAACAACTTTAATCAATAATAATAAGAAAATAGTTATACAGGAACTGGAACTGGAAGGGTCTGCGGTCCTTTTACTGGAACAGCATATAGGGCAAAATATTTCAATCCTATACCTAAAGAAATTAATTAAGATAATTCAACAGTTTAGACGTTGAGTTCTGCCACTCAACACGCAATGCCTCTAAAATTCTGCAGAAAGTGGGGAACGGAGTGTCTTAACATTAGGTCCCCTCTCCCTACCCTGCTGTGTGCAGCACACAATGTGAAGGTGATGTATTTTTATTTATTTATTTATTTTTTTCATTTCACGATGTTTATCCATTCTGTATTTCATGTGACGCGCAAATACCACTAAGCGTTGCCAATCTACGACTTTTCATTTTCAAAACATACTAGAACGAGAAAACGATATCTATTTTATTTTACGCAATTCAACATCGCCGCCGTGAGTCGTAACCACAGAACACATATACCCAAAGGGAAGAATGTTCACTTCATACAAAAAAATGGGGGACAAAACGACACTGCTGCCATCTATCGTGTGCCCACCAAAACAATATGTAAAATTTACCTAATAAATTGGCTAATATTACCTCGATTTCATGAATGAGGCATGTGCGGCGTCATCGTTTAATGACAGGTTTGTGTCTGTATGCGGCATTCTTGACAAATGGCGTTTGATTTTACAACGATAATTTTGTTAATGACTTTGTTTGAAAAAATTACTTTATTTTTTGGAAAAATCTCTTTTGTTTTAAGTGTATTAGGTTTTTATAGAATAGTTACAACTGTGGTTTCATTTAAAGTGGTGATGATAAAAACACTCTATATGTATAGGTCTATTGCTATCACCTCGCTGCTCTTATAAGTGATGGAGAGCATTATAAATCAGCTTTTGGTTTATCTGGAGGATCACCCATTGGCTAATGACCGTCAATATGAGTCCGCCATGATCGTTCAACTGGTGATCTTCTGGTCAACTTAACTCACCGCTGTGCTGTGGGTGTCCAAAGCAAGGAATACGACCTGGCAGTTAATTAGGTCAGGGCAAAGGTCTTCGATCGAGTGGGGCATAGGGCGCTCCTTATAAAATTTCTACCCTACGAGCTTCCCGAGAATGTATGCAAGTAGATCGTAGCTTACAATTCACTGGGTGCGGCACTATCGACGGTCACTGTCGACGGTTTTTGCTCATAAGATAATAACAATAGAATACATGCCTGTGAACGCTGGGGTTCCCAAAGGCTGCAGGCTGTCACCTACGCTGTTTCTTTTAACTCTAGCACTCGTAGCTATACAGATGATAGCACCGTGAACACTGTATACTAGGGCCGCGCAAGTCTTTCTCGAGAAAACGTCGACCAATACCAAAATAAACTTATATCTTCTGTTGAGACTTCTCTCGGAAATGTTTCCTCATGGGGTGAAAGGAACTTGGTTTAATTCAATCCTAAGAAGATTTAAGGTTTCGCGTTAACCACTAATAAAATCCCATTTGTCGTATCACTAGTTTCTCCCTTTAGAACCGCGTCCAGGATCAACAAATTTCGCCTTAGCGTTTCGAGTGACTGCCAGTATCGCGATCATCTAGAAAGCAAGGCCAAGTTGACCTCAAAGAAACTTATCACAATAGCGAGACAGTACTTCACGCCAAAACACAAATTGGCCCTGTATAGGGCCCAGGTTTGGCCACATATGGAATACTGTTCTTATCTCTGGGCTGGTGCACCTAAGTATCTGTGCGTTCTCTACCGCATTTATCATACGGAGTGTTCTAGGGAACTGTTTGACCTGATACCTGCCGCCGAATTTTCTAACCGTACAATATGTCACAAACTCAAGTATCTCATTATTTAGACTACGTGGCACATTTTGTACCTCTGCGCCACGACTGGCCTATTATGATGTTGTTATTATATCTTAACAAAAGTTATAAAATAAAAGAATATATAATTTTTAAAAGATTATTATTCCCTAATATTATACATTAAATTAACATACATTAGTCAACCAATTTGATTGTGTCATATTAGTTGATGCTGCACAGAATGATGAGGAAACTGGTGTACTTGAGGAAAATGCCAAAATACGAAGCTCTCCGGTATTTGAAAATTGAAGTGCATTACTAACTCTGAGACCAGAAGATGTGTACCCTGGAGTTTGAGGATCTCCCGTTATAGGATTAAAAGTACCACATCTAGTTTTTGCAAGAATACACGAAGTCACATTTGTGTAAAATCGTACATTATCAGCATCCAGTGTGATATTTACTCCGGTTCTCGCTTCTCTCGTACATTGAGTTATCTGCAAAAAATGCGGGTAGAAGATCCAACTATTAAGTTACATACTTAGGTAAAACTTAGGTATCTAATAACAGAATCTTTCATACGCCTTATGGAATATAATATATAACTACTTAGTGTACAAATACTATAATATAATACTAACCAAATTCATGGAGTTTGTCCGCCGCAGACATCTTACAAAATCGCAGTAACCCATGTAACAGCCAGAAGGTTGAACGTTTAAAGCAGACGTAGATAAAGCCTACAAGTAAAGATTATGTACACACATTTTTTTAAAAGATTAATATCGATTTAGGATACTTTACCATTGATATTAAAAAAAAATACTATTATTTACCATTAGATTTGTTGCACACGTTGCATAAGACGTATTCGTAAAATATTGTACAGCACACACACTTAATGCATTAAGTTCTTGAGGGCCCTTAAAGTAAACAGAGAAGTGTATAATTTTTGAAAATCTTATATACATAAAGATTAAAATAACATCATTTTTTTAAACATCTTTATCAAATATCATCACGATTTTTGTTGAAGATTATGATTATATATTCGTCTGCAAAAAATTTTGAACTCTCTAATTTTGCAATTCAAATTCTATTTATAACTTTTTCACCTCCGGCATAGATGTAACGCGGGAGAAACATGCAATACAAGCATCTCTTAATGTGACATTAGTGGGTTGCGCAGTGCTGCATGCAAGATTAAGTAGATTTTGTAGTTTCGGTCTGAAAAGTAAACTCTACTGTAGTAATTTCTAATAGTTTTATGAAATTTATTATCTTAATTTATTTTTATAACTTACCCGTTGGATGGACATAAAGCCGAAATTTTCTGTGTTTTCCATTGAAGAATTTTATTTTTCACATCACTTAAGTCGAAAATTCCATTAGATGCTGCACTTACCTGTAAAATTATGAAATGATTTTTAATATAATTTTACTTGTATTTATGTCATAGTTAATATATTTAATAAAGAATCTGACCTCACTAATATTTAAAAAGTTCTCACTTTTCCATTGTAAAATTTTTTTTTGCAATTCGTTTATATCTAAAAATGTACCATATATTCCAATCTGTTGAATACAATAAAAAAGGAAGAATATAATATTATATATATTCTCATAAATTCAATAATTCACAATATTGGAAACACAAGAAATTACTTACAAGAATTGTGAGCAATATTGTAGAGCCACAGTTGATTTTTTTTATCATATTTAAAACTGGGTAGACTAAAATATAGTGCTTCCAAATTTTAAATGTGAATAGAATAAAATATGCGGATGTACTTCATGTACTTCATGATACAGTTACAGTGAAAAGTGCATGCCGTTATACATTGATGTTTTAAAATTTAATATAAATAGGTTCTGTATATATTATAATGTAACTTAGATATTGTAGTTTAAAAAGTTCCCTTTATATAATATCTCCACTATATAATTAAAACCACTCTGGTGTCGTGTTCTACCACACAACACGTAATGCCTCCAAAACCCGGCAGAAAGTAGGGAACGGAATGTCTTAACACTAGGTTCCCTCCGCATACACTGCTGTGTGCGGGAAGCGTGAAGCTGATTTATTTTTTATAAAATTAAGCCTAAGCAATCCTAAATTTACAACATTATTCTAATAATAAATATAAAACTATTATCACAATGTATGTGTTCAGTGTCCGTAAAGAGAGAGTCACAACAAAGGCGAAAATTTTACAAATATTGGTGTCAAATATAAATATAAATATGTACATAATGTATGTATGTTTAAGCAAGATATATTACTAGCTGTTTTAACATTAATACTTTTTTTTTAATTATATAACCCCTGCCACCGCAGCGCAATTGTATCGTAGCAAAGTTCAGACTATTCTATTTATAACAGACTTTCACAAGTCTTCTTCGCGTCGAATATTCTCTGCTCTGATATCTTGGTCAATCAACGTCCAATCTCGTATCTAGAATAATGCTATATAACACAATCCTAATTCAAAAAATGTATTATAATTTTGTTTTTAAACTTAACGCTGTATCTTGCATGTAAAACGGTAGGCAGTCCCTCTACCTACCGTATTACATTTCCGTGCCTAGTGTTAAAACTCTTCCCACTGCTCCCGCTTTCCACTTTCTACCGAAATATGGAGGCATTGTGTATTGAGTGATGGAACTTTTAATCGTGCTTTGCCTCGAAGAAGTGGAAATGTCCAACATTTCATTTCCTCGAGTAAGTATCGAACCCATAACCTGTCACATTTGCCTCATGCTTTTTGACCTTCCTCTAGTAACTTTGATACTGTGTTTTCAACGGTCAACCGAGGGGGCAGGGGGAGACCTGCCTCTTTTACCACTCAATTTTCTATCATAAATCTTTTTTACCATTCTTTCAAACGTGACGTCCCCGCTAGTACCTGCCATTATGTGTATCTCTTCATTGTGGATTCGATTAGCTAAGCTGACTCCACATCCATCTCTATTGAACATACTTCCCAAAGCACCACTTTATTTACTTGTTCTAATATCTTACCATCTACAATGATCTTGCATTCCGTCCTTTCTTCATCTCGTTCAAAAACCAGAATCTTTGTCTTATTCGTATTCAGGCTTAGACCATTATTTTCACAACCTTCTTTCAGAGTGGTGACCAATGCCTGCAACTCGCATTCTGATGATGCAATGAGCACTGTATCATCTGCATACAACAGGCAATTCACATTCAAGTCATTTACTTTCACTCTCATATAACTTTGTTTCATTCCTTAGAGAGTCCACCAATGATCAAAGACGTGTAAAAATTATCGAAATATTTCCAAATTATTTGGGATTTCTAAGTTGTACGAGAAAATATTAAAACTTAAGATAAAGAAGATGTTTGGCAACTTTTTACCACCTGGGGCCTGCCAACTAAAACTCCTGTACCAAAGAAAGTTTTTTTGTAAAAAATATTAATATTTCTCTAAAACATGTATTTAGATATTTTATTTTTTAATTAATATTATACATTTGTTTAATATTTCAGTATATGATATCTATGATTTACGGTCCCGTATCTAAAATTTAAAAGCATTTAATTATATTTTTATCATAGAACATAGTATAATATTATTCCAAAGTATTACTTTTAGTTTTAACTCTATAGTCTATTCTTAATACTATGAGCTCAAACGGAAACGAAAGACAAAATATAAATTCTTAGTCTTTGGATTATTGATGAAAGTGAGGTATCGGAATTTTTCAGTCTAATTTTATTTTCATTTTTATTTCTGTTCTTATAATGATTGAAGGCAAAGCAAATGTAAGTCATATTCAATAATACAATAACTTATTATATTATATAAGTTTTTCGTACTTTCACTTATAATTAACCTATTTTTGTTTTAGGAACTCCCCGACTTCCAAGTATTTCGAACAGTGATAAAATACTGTTTATTTATCATAATTGTACCAGTATTCTCTTTCTTCGTAGTAAAGATTTTGTTATTTGATAGCATATTAAAACTCGAAGCTGTTACTAGCAGCGTTTATTCTGCTGTAGTAGCCGTCGTTGTATTGCACGTAACTCTTGGCCTATACATATACAGGGCTTATAGTGAAGTTGATAAACCACCAGTTAAGCCTGTTAAAAAAGATTAAATTGATAATTTATCCTAAGTTATAATTATAGGCTTAATAATGGATAATATTTATATGAAAGGTGAATTGTTGCAAGTGCATATTAAAAATAATGATATTGTTGAAGGCAGATTTTATAATATGACTAATGATAAATCAAAGATATCCCTTTATGAAGTCAAAGAATTACCTCAGAAGCAACTAAACAAAGGTGTTTGCCATTTTTATGAATCTGAAGTAAGAAATATTGTTAAAATCAAAGATGAAAACAAAAATAATTACCTTAAAATATCAGAAAAAGAATGTGAAAATATAATTAAAATATCAAAAAGGTACATTTACATTAACCAAGTTGATCATACATTTCACGAGGCAATAGATGATTTAAGTTCATATACTTACATTGGTGTGAGTACTGATGGGGCTAATATGGGACGAAAATGCAAGATGCCTTTTCTAGTTATTTCAACGCCTCAACAGATTTATATTTTTGACATACAAGTGTTACAATATCATGGATTTGATGCTGGATTAAAGAAAGTGCTTGAAAGTGAAACCCCAAAAAAGATTGTTCATGATTGTAGAAAACTTTCAGACTGTCTATATCACAAACACAATGTCAAACTAAAATCAGTTTTTGATACTCAGGTAATTCTTTTTCTATGTAAGATCTCCTAAGTTTTACACTAAATTTTCCATTTAGTAGGGTAGACAGAATCTAGTGCTTTTTTAAAATTTTTTATTTTAATTCTTACTTACACTACATACTCATGGTCCGTATTTGGTAAAATATGGTATTTCTTTTAATACTTTTTTCTGTAGATATTACCTAAAACTAGACTTATGTTATTACATACATATATACCTATATTTATACACTATCTACCTAAGACAGTCCAGCTATTCATTTGAGTTGCCACTTACTAACTTAATGTAACACTAATCTAAATTTACATGCTTAAAAATAAACCTTATAAATAAATTTAACTTAACTTAATCTAGTGCTAAAACACTCCATTGTCCATCTTCTATTCATTTTTCAAGACTGAGTGCTGAGTAGCAGAACTCAATGCCACATTTTATGTAGTTGCCAGAGCAAGAAAATAAAAATAATAAAATCCCAAAAGTTAATTCTGTATAAGTGATGATAGTTTCCCTAGTAAATAACATCTTTTTTTAATGTTAGTATTAAAAATAATTAATATTTATTTTTTTGTGAATGACTTATTTATTATTTATATCATTTACAGGTTGGTGATCTTATCATATCAAGAAATAAAACAGGGAGCCTCCCAAGTAAAATAAAAACTTTGGCTGAATGTCTTAATAACTATCTTGGACTTAAGCCTGACACCATACAAGAAAAAGTGAGTCTATGATATAAGAATATGTTAAACATATATAAGAATTCAAAGACATAAGAATATCTTAAACAGACATTATATATACTCCAAAATAAATATACATTGCAGATGCATCTGACAGTAACAATTGCACCTTTAAATGCAATTTTTGTGGGTTGAAATATTTCATCTCTGATTGAACTGGCGATGATTGTACGTTTTAATCTTCATTTAGGGAAATGAATTATTTTCAATTCCTTTGTCTGGTTAAAATACAAAGCATGAACTAGAGTTCCACTGCTCAAACACAATCATAATAAAGTTTTCTAAAGATATGGGAACACTTGGTTCCCTTGCCTACCTATCCCACATTCAGTGAATGTGTGGGATGTGGCATGACGCTATAAAATCATTTATTATGAATTAAATTTGTGAAAATCTTTAATATCTATATAATTTTTTCAGCTAGATATAGTGAAATGTACAGAGCGTCCTCTATCTACTTGCATAAAAGATACACTTGCAAAGAATATATCATACTTACATTGCCTCTCAGAAGTGATTAATGATCAAATGATGTTACCATTTGTAAGGGGTGTTGAGTGTTTCATAGAAAATGTCCGTTCCTGTGATGATTTTAAAGCCTGGGAATTATGCGGCAAGCAATATCAATTACCAAAGGAATTTAGAAGTGCTATCGAGTATTAACATTCCACAAAAATAAATTGTAGAATTAGGCTTATTTTTATTTTGCCTCCTTTTTGCTTAAAAATTAGATTACATTAAAAAAAAAACACAAAAAAAATTGAATGAATCACAACAAGTATTTTAAATAAATATGGTGTGTGAATTAAGATAATGAGTAAAAAGTATTTTGTAGTAATAATTATAGACTTAACTGCATTTCAATGTCACCTTTAATCACTTATATGCTTAAATTGTTATAATTAAATCTAAATATACAATTTTAGCTATGAATATTGAGCTCATAAATAACGAAATTTAAGTGCAGATTTCAATAATTTATGTATTATTTCATCATAATATTTAGTATTAGAAGTAGTACTTGTATGGAAAATATACTTTTGAAGTATACAAGTGTAATAAGTATAGGGATTTCGAGACAAATATGTTTTTTCCACATAGTTTTTCCATCTGTGATTATTATAATAGCTTCAAATCATTTTTATACTTATAAATTATAAGCACCTGTAAAATATATTAAAGTAAAATTGCTCATATCTATGTATAAAAATATTAAGGACGAGATATTTTGTGAGATGGTTTACAGTCTTGAGTAGGCAATGATAAGATATGGCTAGATAAGGGCTTTCTAAAAAAATTGCTTGCATAACATAAGGGTTTGTGTGTAATATGCAATTATTTTAATAAATATATTTACGCTTGGAAACAGTGTGGTGTTAATAAAGAAAACCATTTTAAAAAATACATTTTATTACAATAAATTAAACTTTAGTAAGAAACATATTAGGATAGAATGCCAAGCCTTCTATGGACTCGTCTCTACAAGCTAAGCCGAGGCGTTCAGTAGTAAAAAGGCGCTCGCGTGCGAGCAGGACGGAAACATTTGCAATCTGAGATAGCTTTACAGGAGTTAAAGAACCATTCTCTTCAATCTGAAATAAAAAATGTTTATTTACAACTATAGAGTTTGCTGATTGATTATTTTTCTGAGATTCAGAGTTCCATTACTATGTTGCTCTCAGTATTCCTTACAACCAACTACTGGGCACATGTATATCAGCTTCACACTGTACCCCACACACAGCAGGGTAGGCAGAGGGAACCAAGTGTTAAGACACTCCGTTCCCTACTTTCTGCCGAATTCTGGAGGCATTGCGTGT
>DWAN01003445.1:0-13436 GCA_018230445.1 Heliconius hewitsoni
ACCACCAGTACCAGGATGATCCTATTCTAGGCCGGGATCACACGGCACAAAAATCACCGCTCATCACTTGGAGGTAATGTGAAATGGGAAAAATAAATCTAATATTAAAACATTATTTAACTCATTCCCTTCTCGTTCAATTTAAAAACTAGCATAAAAATACTTAATATGGCAGTAGTAATAGAGTATAACCAAACCTACAACTATCTTGTAAAGTAAAAAATATGCTTAGTTTCACGACGATGCTGCATATGACAAGATAGCCAGAGAAAACCTAGAATTAGGATACTCTTTTTTATACCTTCTACTGAATTTTTTAAAACATATCATATTCAGCAGAACTCAACGCTTCACTTTGTCGTCTTACCAGAATGTAAATAGGAAAATAATTCATTCCCCCGAACCCACAACTAACGTCTTTACAGTCAAACGCTATACCGCGCTACGTCGACTTCAACATAATTTTTAATTTATGCAAAACATATGTATGCCGTATTTGAGAATGATAAGCGATAGTAACGGGTTCTATCCTCGACTGGACAAATGTTCGTATTAGAATAAAGATGTTCCGTCCTGACAGTTCTGCATGTATACAATAAATACATTGTAAAAAATCTATATTATGACTCTATTAATGGATATTCGAGTGTTTGTTAAGTAAATGTAACACTATACTTCCATTAGTCGGACAACTTTCATATTTTATGTTATTTCTACCTTATCATTTTGGAAACCACATATAGACGTTAAAATTATTATTAGACTTAAAATGATTTATGTATAAATTGAATCGACAGAATGTATCTATAATTCCAGATAATTGAGGAGCATGGTGAGTTAACACAAGTTTCTTCGTCCTTATACGATATGGCGAAGCTACGCGAACATATTTTTAACATTTTTAAAATGCTATTCAACAGTGTTCACACCCCACAAATAAAACAAAATCCACAAATAAAATAAAAAAAACCTAAGATGGTTTCTAAGTTGCGCGGATTCAAATTCCACTACGTTCAAGTTTTTCCACGTTTCCTACAAAACTGTTATGCAAAGATATTTATCTAAAAAAACACCAAGACGTATGGCTCAACTCACCTGCACTTTATGCCAGTGGCCATCATTCAAATTACTACCAACAGTTATAATTTGGGCACCTCCACCCAAATTGTATCGCAGCCTCAAGGCACCGTCCACTAGTTTCAACTCAAAAAAGTCGTAAGTCCCACCATCATCAGTATACAAGAGAAGACCATTTGGCTGATCAGTTTTAAATTCAAGTTCTAAAGTGCCGTTCAATCCGGCGTTCCACTTTTTGAACTGGGAGTACGGGTTTTGCTTGTCCAGAACGAAGGCCAGGTTCCGGTTGAGGGTTAGAGAGAGAAGGCAGAAGAGGATGTAGCGCATCGTTCTGACGTGAACCGACATGGCGAGCACGTCATCAACCGACTGATGTCCTTTTACGTTTCATTTCTTGCGGCCCTGAAACAAAATATAAAATCAATCATATAATCAACAAAATATAACTTTTATTTATATGTTTTTATTGCCACACGCATAAATGCTTTTATATTTTTATTTCCTCACTTCGCTTTCTTCGCTTCACTTTCACGGTGTCGACTTCCACCAGTCGACACGCAACACCTGGAATTATTTTATTGAATGCGGCAAAAAGTTCGAAATGGAAGTGTCTTAACATTAGGTCCCCAGATTCCCTCCCATCTGAAGAAAAAAATCCTTCACGATCATAATAAATATCATTATCTCCATATTTTTAAACCTTAGTGACTGAACAAAAAACTATTGCATTCAGTATGACCATGTTGGTAGGTATTAGCTGTTAACCATTTGCGTGATAACATTATAATTAAATAGTCAATAGTTTATATTTCAAGGTTACGAGCGCAGTAAGTATGTGCTGTATAATATTTTTCACTGCGTTATAGAATAATATTATTGAAACTTGGCCTCATCCATAGGCGGACTTTCAGCATATATATTTTGATTTTGAGACCAGTCGTGGCGCGAGTCACAATGAGTGACCGTGAATGCGACTTATTTTGAATTCGATCTCCACTCGAGGAAATGAAATATTTATGTGAATTTATATTTCTGTTTCATCGCTTTAGTGTCGAGGCAAAGGGCGCCACTCAACACGGAATGCTTCTAGAATTCAGCTTAAAGTGGTGAACGGAGTGTATTAACACTAGGTTCTCTTTGCCCACTCTGCTGTGTGCGGGATACAGCGTGAAGCTAATTTTATTTATCACACGACACGTAAAGATACCTACATAAATACATAAAAACTGTTTTAATTATCAAGAATTAAATAAAAAGTCTCTACAAAATTGTCTAATGAGTCTCACTCAACTCAACTTCCAACTCTCAATTAAAAACTCAAAAGTACCTGCCAAATCTATGAAACTTTCAAAAAAAATTTTTACCAATTAAGGCACAAAAACACTCGACTCAAACACTAAATACCGACTGTAAGTATGCAAGCAATGTTTCTTGCCAGAACTATATTGCAGGTAAAAGGTGCTTAAAAGAACAAAGCGGCCGATGTGGGGGAAACTAGGCCGTCTGTGGGAAGACTAATCAGTAGAGAAAACAAAAGGATTTCTAAAATGCAAGTTTTGAATGCTTGTAGAATATTCGCGGTTGGAAAATATAGCTATATTTAGACAGAGCCAGCAAATGTATTCGTTGGAAATGTGATAAGAGTTAAACGCCGTCGTGGCAAAAATAGTCAATGGTAGTGCAGTGGCTTAAGCGCGCGACTATAAACGCAGCTGAAATGAAATATTTAATATCTTCATTTATTTACTCAAGATGTATTGCCTTCAGAATTCAGCGAAAAGTGGGCAACGGAGATCGTCTTCGATTCGTCTTCGTGGGAACGGATTGTCTTAACATTAGGTTTCATGGTTCCCTCTGCCTACCCTGATATGTGCAGGATATATAGCGTGTAGCTAAAAAACAAAATCCTGAACTAATAATATCAACAAACGACCAAATATTTTACAAAATATATCTCTAAAATATAAAAATTAGTACAATTTTTTGTACAAACATTTCAAGCGATAAGGAATTTTATAAACCCTCTCTTATATTTTAAAGACGCTTTAATAAACAAAGCTACAGATGAAAGAACAAATGCTGTACACCGGAAGACGTAAAAGGCAAATAAAAAAAGGAAAAAAAAAATTAAACAGTGAATTTTATTAAATTCTCAACCATTTTTAGTTTTGAAAAATTTTTTGGAAACATAAAAATCTTTTACGTTTGTACTAGTATTTCTGTTAAAGCCGGATGCTTCCTTGATGTTATTAAGTATAAAAAATATATATTGAGTGGTACTCTTGTGTTGTCAGTGAGAATGGTGGTAATCGCGACAGTTATGGGTTTGATTCCCACTGGGTCAGAATTATTATATTTAAAAATGAGATACAAAGAGTCTTAACACTAATGTTTCCCTGCTGACCTTTTGCTATAAGGGAAAAGAGTGATGCTAAAAAGTTTTATAATAACACGACTTTTAAAATTTGATTTGGGAGAAGTCTTACAACCAGTACATGGTCGTTGTTACACACAGTGCGGCGTTAAAATCCGCAAAATCATCATTAATCAATCAATGTCTATAAAATAGCTCTTTTCCAAAATATTAATAATAATAATTTTAACGTACCCTCAATCAATTAACATAACCAACACAAAATTCAACCAAACCATCCATTAACAAATCGCTTACTCCATTATAAATCCATCTGAAACATCTTCTTATTACCGATTCGAGTGCACGAAGTTGGCACCGTCCACCGTTCTACTTGCTTCTTGCAATCGCTCTTCGATTTCACGAACTGTTTTACTCAATTCATCGACAGAACTTCGTCTCTCGTATAAACTTTGTTTTTAATTTCTTAAGCGCTAAAGAGTTTATTGTGCAGTTCCGATATAAATGTAAAACTAGTTCTAGATCTTACGGTATTTAAGAGGACGTGATGAATTTTTCCTTTTTTGTCTCGTAGGTAAATAGAAAATAAAAAATAAGTAATTCTTAACCGTCGTGGCGCAGTGGCGCAAGTTTGTTAATGCGACAGTGGAAGGCTTGATTTGATTCCGAGTGGATATTCGGAGGAATTATTTTTTTCTTTTGTTTTTCTCGCTCCGGTAACGAGAAAACACGCGGCATTGAATTTCGTCACTCAACACGCAATTTCTCGAAAATTGGGCGGAGAACGGGGAATTGAGTGTCACCTTCTGCCTCATGGAGACATTCCGTTAAGTGGCAGACCGAAAAAATATTCAATATTTCATTTTCTCTGATAAGAATCAAGCCCACAATCTGTCACATTTACAGTTACACTTTGCTCCCCTGCGCCACGACTTGCCTCAAACCTTAATATAAAAAGCATAATATAACGCAATATAAAAGTGGAGGCCGTTTATCGAAACGTGTTCGTTTCTCACGATCGCATAAAGCGAGTAGTTGTGAATAAACTAAAACCAATGGCTCGAAAGTAATGAGCCGCCCGATGTGAATATTTTGTTGTTAATATATCAATATTATATTTCTTTGTAGACAGAGAAATCCTTTATTAATATTCTTTAGACTGTTTGCTAATGTACGTATATAGGAATATACTAAATACTATATCATTTTTACAGTTCTGTACGCAAAGGATAAAAAAATCAACTGTCTAACTAACACGGTTCATGAGATACAGCCTGGTGACAGATAGATATACCGACGGGAGGACGCACAGTGTTAGTACTGACGCTGTTATACGGCAGATGGAAACGTGGAATTACAGAAGAAGAATGAAAGAAAGATGAATGCTGTGGAGATGGGATCTCTTAGTAAGATATGCAGAGTCAGTTTAGCTGATGGGTTCCGCAATAAAGAGATACACAGAATTGCACTAGCGAGGATATCACGGTGAAAATGAAGAAGAACGCACTCTGCTGGTTTGGCCACGTCGAACGAATGAGTGATGAAAGAAAGGAAAAAAAGATTTACTATGGAAAAGTGAGCCGTAAAAGAGATTAAGGGAGACTTCGGCTGACCTTCGAAAACACAGTCTCAAACCTACTGGGGTAAGGTCACAGAGACAGCGGTAGCGTTTGGCGTTCTGTCCTACTGCTACGGATACAGCATGAAGCTAAATTAGATTAGATCTTTATTGTAGTAAATTAGCTACAATGTAAATAAGTAACATAATTATCCAAATTATAATTAAATCAAACAAATCTAAAGTTCTGAACAAAACCTCTACAATCTTGACTACATGTTTTCAAATTCATGTTTAACTTTTAGCCTACCTTTGTTAGCTCAGCTTGAAGCCTAAAGCGTATAATATTGAGGGCATAATATAACATGGCACAGTGGTACAGCGTGCGACTGAAAATCCGACGGTATTTGATTTGATTTCCACTCGAGCGAAGGGAATTAATTATTTAGTGTTTTAGTTTCCTCGCTCTGATCTGAACAATACAAAGTGCGGCGTTGCGCCACGCAATACCTCGAGAATCGCCGGAAATTGGGAAACAGCTCTTTTTAGTGTTAAGAAAAACTTTCTTGATACTAACAAGAGAGAGCTCTTTCTACACTGCAATATACGGAATACGTAGTGAATCTGTAAATGATAATAATAATATAACGTATTATCAATTCAACACATTTTCGCTTTTTAGGCTCAAAGTAACAAACCCTTTTCTAATAAGAATTAAAAAGTTAATAAACTTCACTTAACGTCATGATGTCACCAGTCAATGTCAATTTGCCTAAATTGTTAAGAGGCGTTTAGATCTCGGTGCCCTTGGGCTAATGACAATGTTATTTATAGAATAAACTGAATATTAATGGTTAAAGTGTAAAAAATATATATATATTTTTATTCAAATGAATAAGAAGAGAGGATATCATTAGTCATACATATGTATACTTGTAAATACAGTCAATTAAAAAGAGATAACTCTCTTTTTGACTGTGTTTATTTTTTTTATTTTTCACTAGCGACAAGAGTGACATTGCGTTATTGGACACCATCTGACTGTACACGCGATGATTGTGTGATTTCCACCTGGGCAATGGTATGTATACTTTCTCCGCTCTGGTAAGCAAAGGCGCGGCCTGAAATTCCACCTTAAATTTGTGCCACTTTTATTTGGAGAATAAAATATTGTGACACCTGATCCAGTCTAATCCACTATGCTGAAAAAATAAAAGCAGATATATAGCTATTTCCCACACATAGCGGCGTAGGTAGAGAAAACCTAGGTACCTAATGTCGTTTCTATTAAGACATTTCCTTTTGCATTTTGAATAGCGTAACTCAACGTCGTGCAACCTCGTAACCAGAGCGAGGAAATGAAAAGATGAAATATTGCACTACCCCGAGTGGGAATCGAACCTACAGGTGGCGTGCTTACAGTGTACAGTGACACATGTTCAGAATGAACCGATTTAAACTTCGGCTATAGTACAGTATTAATTATTTACATCAACCACACATCAACACGCATGGCTTCGTTATTTGGGGTGAACGGTCTCTACTGTTTAATGTACAAGAAAATACTGTTCTTTTGTTTCATTTACTAACAAGGCTTGAATATTTACAGAATATCAGTGTATTTGTCAATTTAAAATGTTAATATCTATTTGTTAACGTCACGCCATGTCCGGCACAAAACCGTGTAAAAGGAACCTGGGAACCTAGTATTAAGGTACTCCATTCCTCTATAGATATTATATATCTTATTATATATAAAAGGCGCAGAACGAATGAAAGCGGGACAGATTGTGGGTTCGATTTCCACTTAGAGAAGAGAGCTCGCAAGGTATGGCAATGAGGAAATAAAGTGCTTAACGGGAACGAAGTATCTTAACACTAGGGTCCCAGGAACCTAATCTAATATATGCAAGATACAATGTGAAGGTAAACAACAAAAATAATAAATCATTTTAATAGTAAGTACTATTTGTTCTCTTATCCAAGAAGTCTTTACAAGAAACAGTTCGTAATAATCACGTCTCGTTTACATAAAATATATAACATTTGCGTACTACTAAGAAACAACATACATAAATAAAGCCAACGGAGAGATCTCGTGGCTAGTTGCATTTCGTTAATGGCGGAGTTCACGCAGATACTGATCTGTTTGTATTAGGTACTGGGTTCTGTCCCCATTCGAGAAAATAAAATATATAACATTTTCATTTTCTCGCTCTGGCACAAAGTGGGTAAAGAAAGTGTCTAAATGAGAAAGGAATATCATAACTCTATTCTTTCCCAAATTCCCTATGCCAAACCTTACATATGCAAGTACCAGAGTAAAGCCAAAAAAAATATTATTAATTTTAGTTCTTTGCATAAAATATATAGCATTTGCGTACTACTAAGAAACAAAGCCACATACATAAATAAAGCCACCGGAGAGAGCTCGTGGCGAGTTGCATTTCGTTAATGGCCTGAGGTCACGCAGATACTGATCTGTTTGTATTGCACTATATACCTATCTACAAATGTACATTACCTGTATTTAGATAGGTAACGTTGAAACTATAAATAAAGATAAGAATAATTGCGGCGTTGGGTTCCGCCAGTTTAGTAATTTTTAGACAATGCGTTCTGACTGGAGTAACTTGATATCGCTCTTAGCCTGGTTACTACAGCGAAGAAATAAAAATAATTAATTTCCCCGAGTGGGAATAGAACTAACATCCGTCACGTTTACAGTCGGATGCTGTGCTACTGCGGTCATAATCGAATATCACAAGTTTTCGAAAAAAAAACATAATTAAGTTAAACAGAATCGCAACTCGTTATAGTAAATAAATAATACAACGAGAACTCAAACACTAAGCAAAAATTTAAGTTTTTAAAAAAGTAAAAATATTTTCTCATTAATTTATTTATTTTTTAGCTTCACGCTGTGTTTCACACACAGTAGGGTAGGCATGGATCTTAGTGTTAAGACACTCCGTCCCATTAAGACATCACCGTAACCCCCCACTTTCCACCGAATCCTATGGGTGACGCCGTGCTGTCTCGACACCAGAGGAGATTTCAGAAATTACAATATTTTATATTTCATATCATCGAGTGGGGATCGTAGTCGAACCCACAACCTGTGACATTTAATCACAAGCTTGTGCCCCTGCGCCACTGCTCTCTTTTCATTTAAATTTCATTTAAATAAATACGTATTTGAAAAGCGAGCAAAATAAAAGGTACACGTTCCGTACCATTACACATTCCTCTATGAGATGAACGCAACAATTTACGAACAAAGCGTCTAATCCGTCGTAATTAATGAAGCAAGCGTGTCAATGGAATCTGGTATAAAACAAACCGTTTGTTATTTCGGACTGTATATTAAATAGGGAGAGAAAAAATTGCATTATAATATAAAGATTTAAAATGGCTTATCCTAATTCTATTTAAGCGGCAGGACGAATTCAATCCTCATTTTGGGAAGTTAATTTCACATCACCGGTTTGGTAGCCATCTCTATCCATACCGTACGGCAGGGCAGCCAGGCAGCTTACCAAACCAAAGAGAAAATTAAAAATGAAGATTTATGTTAATATATTTCGACCATTGATATTTTTAATTACACGTTCTTATACCAACATTTCGTGACCACACGTTTCAGAATAAATTATATATCAAGCAATGTCTGTTATCTTTTTATATGGAAATTTTTGGATATTCTATTCTTTAAGTTTAAGTTGTTTTTTTATTATACTTTAAAGTTCAAGTAGTTATTTGGGTGCAAATGAAATATATATATTTTTTTCATTTTCTTGCTCTGGTAACGAGGCAAAGCGCGGCGGTTAGTTCAGCCACTCAACATACAATGCCTCAAGGGTACGGTGGAAAGTGGAGATATTAGGTGTTTTAATAAAGATCGAAGTGACTTAACACCATGCCCCCAGGTCGCCTCTATCTACCGTGCCCTATGCGATACAACATAAAGCTGAAAGGGAAAAAAAAAGATATCAATGTCAGGTGTTTTAATTTCATTTGATAATGATGATAAAAAATTAATAGCTGTTTCTTGAAATAGATAAAAAGTTATTATGTAAGTATAAATCATCTTTTCTTAATTTAATACTCAAAACACTCTTTAACAATTAAGGAGTGAAAGAAAGAATTGGCTTTTTATGTTTCATTCTGATTGGCGCAAGAAGAAACCAATACTGTCATACCAAAATCAACTAGAGTCCGGGCGTAGCGCCCACGCGAGAAATGTGAATGAAATATTTATTTAAAATGTACATTAACATATCTTTGATCTGGTATCGGGCGTTGATTTCCACCAATCAACACGCAATGCCTGCAGAATGTAGAGAACGAAGTTTCTTAACACTAGGTTGCCTCTGCCTATATTTTTTATGCGAGATACACCGTGAACCTGATTTTTAATTAATTTAATAGGCAGACCAGATTAAATAAACAAAAAAAAACATTATAAATCCGAAAATTTTTCAGCCAAGCTCCTCCTAAGCTCCAACAGATTCCATCACGATCTGACTGACCTAGAAACTGATATATTTCTACCACATTGTCGACACTCCACAATCGATCTATGGCCATTGCAACTGAAACAATAACAGTATCCGACCCTCGAGAGGAATGCCCGTCCTGATTGTATTCCCGTGAATTATTCATATCTCTTTATTCCACCACGTCGTCTCTGATAAATTTGTAATCGGTGTCTACTTTAAAAAAAAACTATATATTATGCCGAGTTTTTATTTCATTCGATGAGTTATAAAATAATTTGCTGTCTTATAGTATCTTTCACTGTAAAACTAATAATTTTTTACAGAGAGTTCTGTTTAGGGACAGAAACTGTCGTGGCTCAACGGTAGTCTGTAAACATGAGGATTGTAAGTTCGATTCTCACTCGGTGGAAATAATTATTTTCATTTTTATCGTTCTAGTCACTCAACGACCAATGTCACGAAAATTGGGCGGAAAATGTGGAAAGAAGTGTCTTGACACTAGATTCCCTATATGTGGGATACATTTTGAGCCACAATAAATCATTCGAGTTTTGTTCTGTAGAGAAAATCTGCACGTTATTTAATATTAACATCCTCAGTGACATACATATATTTTTAGAGCCGTCTTTATAAGTATCCAAATTTAATTCAACTCGAAATGTCTCTTAAATTTTAATAAAAAAAAGTATTTGTAGCATTAGTAAAGTGTTATTTATTAAGGAAAGAAAAATACTTTTTTCGGGAAACACAATATTTTTTATATTTTTACATATTATTATTAGATCGGTGTAACAAACTATGTAATAAAACTAAGAATCTGGATTACAGACATTTCTAATTATTATATCATCATGAAACTTGGCAACTATAATTTGTAGCTCAGATAACAATACAATATTGTAGTACCAACGAGCTGGTCTGATGATTATTGAAGATGGCTGAAGGAACCTTCGACTGCTTACTAGAAAGCGTGTTTTAAGTTTTTATAAATATAGATTTTTATTCTTAAAAAATATTTTAGTAAAGCGTGATTATTTTCTGTTTTCAACAACGCAAATTGAAAAGTCGTATCGTGTTTTCTCATGGAAACGACAGATATGAGATTGACACATATAGTGTCGGTAAAATATTTTTTACGTCATTTTAAATTTCAAGTTCTTCATTTTATGTTATCGTTAAGTGTAATGCATTTTAATATAATTTTATTTCGCGTACAATAAACCAATAATAAGGCTATAAAAGCGTTTCGTCTACTACAGCGGAAAAATTATATTTTTTTAGGTCTACGCCTTATCCCCCAAATAGTAGGCTAGGCAAAGGAAACCTGGAATCCTGGTATAAAGACACTCCTTTCCCATTAAGGCAACTCCGTTTCCCACTCTCCGGCGGATTCTGGAAGTATTGAGTGTCGAATGACCAGACCTCAAAACCGCATTTTAATTAGTCAACAGGGCGAAAAAATGATTAATATAATAATATAATTCATTCCCCCGACGGTGAATCGAATCCACAACCGACACGTTTACAGTCAAATGCTGTCCTATCACATTATGACGACGACCACCGACACCATTCATTCAATTCAATTAATAAATCTCAAACAATTTATAAAAAGGTAGATCAAACATCAAAACACAAACCCTACACAGCCTGGAAATAGTTAATCACGACGGGATCGCAAACATTAAGCTCAACGTAACTGCGGGGCGGTCTTATGCACAATTACAGCCGCAATGTCAGAGAAAATACCGCCTCGAGCATAATGCTATTCGTGATTGCACCACAGTGAATAATATCACCCTTTCACTGCACTGTATTTAATCGGGATAGTAGTGTCCTTGGTGTATAAACATTGGCAAGGAAACGCGTTGGACAATGTACGGGCAAGATGAAATTTCTTCCTATTTTATGGTACCTATAAGAAATACCTATAAGAATTTGCTTGAGGTAGTGTAATTGTATAAATATATTTTTTGGTTTTATTATTTATACATTTGTATATCTGAACTGAAAGTAATTGGAACTGCTAAAACCTTTTGAGGAAAAGGGATATAAGAAAATATCACTTAATTATTAATTTCAATCCTATCTATGAAATTTAAGAATTAATAAACTAGATATAAGCAAGGATTTTTAAGCAGTTATCCACTTACTTAATGTAATAAAATCTTTTCCTTATCACAGCTATTTTACCATCTTCTATCAGCCGCGATTTTGGAAGTACCTGTTGGCTCTCGAAAGTATGGACATTATCTAAACACCGATCAACTTTTGAATAGAATAAATGTTACTAACTTATTCGTATTTGGACTGAAAAATAGAAAAAATGAGTCTGTCGTATGAAAACACTATCAAACAGTTATGATCAATCCAAATCACTTTTAAACAGATTTGAAAAACAAAACAATCCTACAGCCCTGACCTGAAAAAACGACGCACTTAAGGCAATACTTTTATAAAAAAAAATATAAATGCCAACTTTAAAATAGTTCAGAACTTTTACTCTAGAAAATATTATCTCGTGGCTAATAAAAGCTGGAACAAAATTGCAATATATCCGCAGTGTCCGCTCGGACACTGAGAAGCTACAGTATAGAAAGCATTCCTTACTCGGAACGTGATTTACAATCGTACTTTTGCAAGTTGCATTTCTTATTTAAACCACACATATATCTCGTGGTCAGTGATCATTTTGGTTATAAGCTTAGTTTCACAGTACACATCATGTTATGAAGAATTTATTTCCTTTTAGAAGACACCTTTTGGAAATAGAGAAGATGGTTGGAATGTATCTACAACCTCGGACCACCTGGCACCTAGTTAGTTAAGGAATCGTTGCAGGTAGTTTGATATAATAATTATGTCAACTCAGAGATATACGGAATATACAGTTGCATTCGATAGTTCTAAATTCACATATCATGATAAGAATTTTTTTTGAGTGTTAAGCTTTATCCTGCAATGTCTCAAGTTTGAGAAATTGCGTGTTGAGAAGCTTAACTCAACAAGGAAAAAAAGACAATTCAAACCAGTAGTTACCGAGATTAACGATTAACGATTAGTATTTCAGCATTAGCATCTTCATAGCATTTATATAGATGTAGATTTATTTAAATAACAAGTTCCATCAATAAATATGTTTGGCTGTACATGTAACATATAAAACATACAAGTATAAATAAAAAACTAACAACAACAGTGATATTGTTAGAAAGCTTTAGAAACAATCATTAAGCTAATGATTCTTACAGAGTAGCCTCCGGCACCCTCGCGAGCCGCGTCATCCCTCCACGAGGGTCTCAGTATTTAATGCCATTAAGTGTTTCCGTCAGCAAAACCAATAATAAAATGGATAAAAGAATAAATATCTCAACGTTACATTGATTTTTCGATTTATTTGTTAGTTTCGCTTGTAATATAATAGATATGAGGGAGGGATTTCTCTCATAATAAACATAACTCTGACACTTATGTATTTAATATTAATTATATTTACTTTTTCCGTATTCCGTATATGTATTCCGCATATAACGGAGTAAGCAGAAGAAACCTTAAGTAAAGCCACTCCATTTCTCACATTCCACCTAACTTTCGAGACATTGTGTGGTGAGTGTCGGAACTCAACGCTGCGCTTACAAATATTAATATTAATAATATTTGTAAACGCGGCGTATTTAATATGGGCAAATAAATATTAGTACTAAGATAGAGATATATGTTACGTACATATTAAGGTAAAAAATAAGCTAACTAAAACCTGGAGAAAATGTTGAATACACATGAAAAGATAGAAATAAAGCCTCAGCCCGCACATGCACTTAAAATCTACTGGTGCAAATAAACGCGAACTCCGCATCATGCATTTGTAATTTTGTATTATTTGTATTATATGTATTATTTGTATTATATGTATTATTTGTATTAT